>JAJMAB010000128.1:0-34478 GCA_030564825.1 Ogataea sithepensis | reverse complement strand
GTACCCAGAGGGCGCTCATAGAGATCCTCAAGCAGGATTACCACCAATGGCCTGCGCCACTTCAGGGTGTGGTTTTAGACGGTTGTGGGTTTTAACGGTGGTATAGATGGAGTAGGCATCATGGAGTCCAAGTCGATCGGCCATGGTGCCCCTCATGGCGCAGGCCATTGGTGGTAATCCTGCTTGAGGATCTCTATGAGCGCCCTCTGGGTACGTGCTGTGCTCGGTTATATAGCAACATATGTATAAGCTATGTTAGGTGTGTGCCTGCTAATGTTGGCTTTAGGAGTGGATATATATATTTCATATATGTATGTATCTTTCTATAGCGGTGTTTGCTCTCATAAATGGGCTGAACCACCATGTTAATAAATCAATTAAATCATCATCATCATCATCATTATCATCATCATCAACTTATTACCACAACATACGTCCTCGGACTTTACGAAACAAGAAATCCGCTACAAAAAATGTTAGATTAAAAGGAAAATTAGAAAAGCATAGACTGTCGCAACTCGATCGAAAGGAAAAGCAATCCAGTTAGCCTTTCAGTCGAGGTGACCAATCTACATTTAACTCAGCAACACAAATTGGATCAAGGTAAGAGATAATTAGTATTCACCTCGCCTAGGAAAGACAAATATATGGCTGAATGAGACAATTATGAAATAAAAAAATATAAAGATGAAATAGGGCGTATATATAGTCAGACATAGGGGTGCCTTCTCTAATAAAAGGGAGCAACACGGTGAATACAGGATTTAAAGTTAAAGTTACAGCCCTTACTATGCTCTCATAAACGACTACTAAACGGACTGAACCACCTAATAAAACAATTACATCATCATTCGAACCATAATTAATGGCTTTAGAACCGACAATATATAATTTTAAACTATATTTTATAGATTCTATAGCGGTGTTTGCTCTCATAAACGAGCTGAACCACCATGATAATAAATCAATCACATCATCAACAAAATATTCTCCATAGCCAACCAGATTAGAAATAACTGTATGGAAATGTATAGGATATAATAATAATTGTAATAAATCTCTATTCTCGGCGTCGGTACCCTATTTATTAGAAAACACGGTGCAGCTCCAGTCCATCATATATACTACTTAATCTTCTCTATATAACAGGCAGTTTTCATATTTTGCCTTACTTCCCTTTACCGGCAGTGGAGAATAATGTTGTCTATTTCTTTTTGGAAATTATTTGCGATATACAATCTAAGGTTGGGGTGTCTTCTCCGATAAAGGATAAATCCACCGGGGATATAGATCTAACGAACAAACAAACAATTTTTTGTTTTACCATGCAATGTTATACGTAAGTTTTACATCATTCAGAAGTCAAACTCTGTGGTAATGGATTTTTCGAGTTGATTGCCACACTACCGAATAGGATGACACGAAGCGCAAATGCGTGAGTCGAGAGATTCAACGAAGGCCTGAGTTGACGAACGGATTGTGAACTGCAGATATCTCGTCTGTCATATTCAGTATATATAATAGTTAAGTTAGAGGAACACACAGATATATAGAATCAAAGTTATAGCGTCATAATTATTCTAGTTATATCTATATAAGTACAACGCGACTTAATTTCATAATCTCATAGTAAAACGGGCTAAGTTTAAGAGAATCAACACTAGATACATCAGTTGAATTAGCTGTACGACATACAATTGGAACACCGTTACGACAAGAGTCTCTACTCCCAATTGACCGATCAATACTAGTTGAGAACCACAGGTCCACAGGTCCACAGCTCCACTCCTCAGGAGCCCAGTTCCAACCTCTAAGCCACCAGTAGTTGTTAGTTTATGGTACCAGCGGGCCAAGTCCCCTACCCCATTTGCAGACAAATTGCTGTTAATGAAGAACTAATACCGGTAGAGTTCTTACACGTTTTGGAAGTCGAAAACATTGAAATCTAAAGATTAAAGTTCAATTTTAGTAGCAGATGTCTCAAAATTCGTCTCAGTCCCTCTCAAAATGAAAAGCAAAAATGAACTTGTGCTACTTAGAGAAAAATATTAATCGGGCTTTCTCTTTTTGGTAAACTTTTGTAGATATGAAAAAAGTTCAAAAGGAGCTTTGCGCTAGATTCACTTCTCCCACGGTTACCACTTCTCTTTGTGCGTTAAGTCGGTTGTAGGATCAGCTTCCCCACGTTATATTAATATACGTGCTTAGTTTTAGAAGAACCAGAAAACCTTCCAAAGTGATACCAACTCTCTTTCATAAGGCCGTTGCATTTATTTCACATTGAGGGAGCATATGAAATTAGCGGTTTAATTGTGCCAGTATTTTCTATATCTTCTAAAAAGGGTAGCACTTGGTTTTCGCTCACTAGTAAACAGATTGCCAGCGGTCACAAGAAGGTTGTTAAGAACATGGGAAGAACTCAATAATTGGAATATACTTTTTTAATGACAAAACGACCGGAAGATGCATGCATGGTGATTGAATTGAAACACAATCTAGGAATTTGATGACCCAATCTTGTGAATTAGGGAGTCAGGGACACAGACTGTGTGGCATGTGCCCACGGCCCACAGCCTACAGGTGACAGGACAAGGGGGCGGTGCAGACCAGCGCCCACAACCACGCTGGGAGATTGAGCTGGCCGCCTGGTGCCACCGACACGCCACCACGTATGCTTCCCCTGGCCAGCGGTGGTCCACCGCGAATGCCCCCAGCGGCTTACACCGGGGCCACTGTCTACCTTGTAAAACTTGCCGATGCGAATAGTCAACACAACAATGGTTACGATTCAGATGGAAGACTCTCCTAATGGTTAGCTGCATTAACTACTCCAAATTCTCTCTGACGATTCAATAAATATATCTATTACCTCATAAGCTGTTATTTTGGTTGGCTTTCTATATTGTGAGAGCTCCAGTCATTTTATTTTTGGAAACAGTAAGCCACTACTGTACATATCGCAACAGAACATTCGAACTATCGGTGCCCGCTCAAACAAACAAATAACAGTCCCAGCAGCCCTTGATCATGCCGGTAAATAGAGAAAACTTCCCGCCTCCACATCCTGAAAGACCCAGTGAGGCACTTGAGAGATTAAATGAACAGTTTAATTCTTTCCGGGTTAGAATTCCTTTAACAACCAACAGAAGAAATCGAAGAATATCGTTCAACAACAACGCCAACAGCAACCGACAAATTACCGAAACACACGACGAGGATTCTTTCTCATTGAATGAGTTGAATGAACGCAGCAATATGACTCTAGAACTGGAGTCCGAAAATCCGGATTTGCCCTCGAACACATTACTGGGCGAAGATACCGAGGAACCTCAATCTCATGAGCATATAAGGTGGTCAAATGATGATAATTTGAACATCATTCCCAGAGTTTTGACAACAGAACCAACTAGCAGGATTATAGCATCGTCATCATTTTTTAAGAACCACCCTGAACATAACGCTGAATATGGATTATCTACCGTCATCTACCAATTTGGATTAATGGGGTTAATGAATAAGAATTTGATGGAAAGAAGAACAGGGATATATCAACAGAATAAGAAATTAGCTGAAGCAAAGAAGAAGGTAAGTATCGGAGATAAGCGTAAGTTTGGTCAAATGGAATTAGATGATATCGAACAAAATGGACTTTCAATGTCTCATAATGCGAAATCATTGAAGTCTAGTTTTATTCAACCTGGTATCATGTATTGCATTAATAACGAAGATAATATCAACATGCAGTTGAAGTTCACCGAGCTGTTTGATAACGACCAGAAAGTCAAAGGCTCAATAGATTCTGGGTTTGCGAATCTAGAGTTTACTGGTGAAATTATAAATTTTGTTGATAATGATTTAAGATTTTCAGACGATGGAAAAATTGGCATCGAGGCATCTGTTTTCAGCAACTTACTTCGAAACAGTCTTTGTTTTGATAAGGATTTACGGAAATTTATTGGAAGACATAAGAGAACTAATGACTCAGATCCTAATTGGAAGCCATTTTATTTGGATAAGTTCGGATATTTAAAGACTAATGGCGAAAAATCACGAAAAATGGAGAAGGCAAAGGAGACAAAGTTTCCAAATTCTTCAGTTTTTCATAAGGTTTCGAATATGTGTGGTAACAAGGGATCGGCATACAAATGCTTATCAAAATGGTTTGACTTGCCGCCGCTAAATGAGTTTGTCAACACTCCGTCTCCACCTACTCCTCCTGGCGGAAGACGGAAAACGATGAACAATCCTGAGAATTTACTGATATGTTCTGATTGCCAAGACCTCATGTTGGAGAATTTTATTTTAATGAAGTTGGAGATTGATATAGAAGAGTTGTTAAAAGATCCAAGAGAAACATCAGCGGATTTGAAGATCAGAAACGACATGAGATACAAACGCCGTAGAAGATTGAAACCAATTCCTTCATCGATAAGCGGTGTTAACCCTAGTGGCACAGTAACGGAGAGCACTCCTGATACTGCAGATAATACCAACGCTGTAACTGCTTCTTCAGGTACTACAATGACCCCACCTTCCTCTTTTCAACCACTACCTCCAATAAATAGACCTCATTTACATCATGGTGATACCACAAGGGGTTTTATTTTTGGTTCAGGAAGCAGCCACTTTATTGACAACTTCAGACCAAGGGATGGTGACAGACCTAGAAGAATCAGACTTTTAGACTATCTTGTTGCAAGACAGCAGTGGAGATACGACTCTGATTTACCACTCATTGTCCCCACACAGCATGGTCCCATAAATACGGGAAATGATGATTTATCGACTGATTCTGATTATTCGGATGACGAACTGAGACACGGCTTTTTGATCGATAACGATGACTACAATATTTCTAGGGATGAAGACGAAGATGAAGAAGAGGAGGAGGAGGATGATGATGATTCCAATTTTGATGAATTCTTCGAAGTTGAATTGTCCAGCGGTAGATCAAGGCGGATTGAGAATTTGCTATTCGAAAGAAATTTGAACAGGGAACAACAACATCACAGAAGAGGAAATGTCCTTGCCAGAAAGTTATATAAGAATTCCAGCTCCTCGAAGCTGAAGTTGAAAATCTTTGTGTCAATAAACAGATTATCAGGAGAGCTATATTTCATTCCTGCTAACTTGGATAAAAACAACTGGAGTTCGGAAGAAAATGACGGAGATTTATTTGGTGACTATATGACGTTCTTGAAAATGTATGAATTATTTAATCTACCATCATTCACATACCTCACAAAGGTGGCAGACGATTGCCATTCCCATGAATTCTCCAATTTCAGACAGTATCTTGATTCTGAGAAGAAGGCTGAAAAGAGCCGTATTCAGAAATTATTGCTACTAAACCTGATCACAAATCCTGGACTTTTGAACTTGAAACCAGATCAAAAATCGTCTACGGTCCAATTAGATACCAATATACTGAACAGATTGCCCCAATTTCTTTTGTCGTCGCCAAAACGTGGTAACTCGTTTGCCAAAAGAAAAAATTTCCAGCACGAAGAAGAATTCAAAGATAACGATACCGCTAGGGAAATGCTTGATTATGTCAACGAGAGCACAAGCTTTAGCTATGATCATAAAAAGATATTAAAATTCAAGCCTAACAACAGTTTGGTCAACAATGGGAACTCCAATTTGTTTGGTTCGTTTTATTCTTTTGGATACTCATGAGTCATGCGTAACTGGTTACCTTCAGGTTCCCCTCGGAGACAAAACGCGTGACTTCCTTCACTTATTTATTTTTATTTTATTTTATTGCATGTTGTTTAACTTTATTATGTTGGTTTTTTTTATGAGTTCTGGGTTACATTTTTTTGGTTATTTTCTTTTTTATGGTGTGGGTCTACCATTTTCAACCATCTGGTAGTTACCTTTTTATTTTGATTTAGTCTTTCATTATAGTTAATTTTAAATGTTTTACGATATATTATTGTGCGTACCGTATTGATACCAGCTGACCAACTTAAATATGGCAAACGAAATTGATTTTATGTACTTGATCTCCTCTTCTCTTCTGAACTATAAACATGAATTAAAGATATGGCAAGCAAGTGAGCTTACCAGATACCACCATAGGATGCATCTTTCTTTCTCTGTGCCATCCATTCTTTCTTGCACTCCCTATAGGCTTTGAAATACTCAACACAAACCTCCTTGTAATCTTCATCGTGGTTCTCCATACATCTGATCGCCATCTTCGAACTCTCCTGGCACGGATCGTAAAATCTGCTAGGCTCCTTAATGATAAATCTATCCTTGTGCACACGCTGTGTTGGAGAGTCAGGATAAAACTTGATTTGGGTTTCAGACGATGTCTCCTTGACAAAGGCCGTTTCGTCTGTCTTGGATTCTATTGTGCGCACCGTTTTGTTGTCGAGATATTGCAGTTCTTCCTTTGTGAAGGGAACAATTTTTTTTGCTTGTTCGGCCGAGTTAGCTGGTTTATCAGACATGATTATTATGGTTTTAAATTTTTAAGCAAGGAAGTTCAGGAGAAACGGATGAAGAGCTGGAACACTTTCTCTTCGTTTAAAATTGTTAAAGCCATTATCTATTTTTTTGGCTGGAACCGCAATTGATTAGATTTGCACAGCCGTTGAATTTGATTTTTTTTTTTTTTTTTTCAAGGGAGGAGAGAAATTCTAGTAACCAAACATCTTTTGTGCTTTAAGAAGGTTTGAAACAGTCGACAAAGTTTAAACTACACGGGAAAACCTTTTATCAGTGAAAAAATGACGACTGTATTATCCCGGGATCCAAATAATTTACTAGGAACTCCCTGCAAGAGATGCAAAACTGACACTTCAGTTGTCATCTCCAGAAAAGATAATTTCTGCAAAGGATGCTTTATAAGATTCATTAGAGGCAAACAAAGAAAGCAAATGTTGGACGACAGATTCAAGGTTAAATATGGAAACGATTTGGAAAAGATAAAGTTGATGACACCAACAGTTCTACTTCCTTTATCCATGGGAAAGTCATCGTTGGTGTTGTTAGACATCATTATTTCTCTTTTACAAGAGCAATCCCTCGCCACAAGGGCTCATATGGGATTTAATTTGGTCGTGTTGTGTGTGAATGAAGAAGGTTTGGTGGATAATGTTAAAGATATTAAATCCAAGATACATGCAGTTAAGGAATTTTACGGTCCAGATTTGTTGAGCCAGCTAAACGTGAAGTTCAATATTCTAAACCCTGATTCTTTTATAAAAGAGAATTCTTTAAAACACGTTCACCTAAGTCAAGAGTTCGAAGCCTACTTGATTCAAACTTCAAACGCTGATATGAGCCTAGAAGAAGTTTTGGCACAGTGCCCGAACAAATCAACCAGGGAAGATTTCATGGGGAACATCATATCAGAGTTAATATTTAGATCAGCGATCGAACAAGGCTGCTCAGTCATATTATTTGGCCATTCTATGACAAAATTAGCCGACGATATTCTAGCTCTAACAGTAAGAGGACGAGGATCAGAGATATCCAAAAAGCTAACAGATGGTGATGTGATGTTCATGGGCGAAACTATACATTTGGTGCATCCCCTGAGAGATGTTCTTCAAACTGAAATCAACGCATATTCTTCACTATCAGACTTAGATCAATTTGAAATAGGCACTACAATTGAATGTATCCAGAAAAAGTCAGCCAAAAACAAGACGATAAACGAGTTAATTAGAGAGTACTTTGAGACCGTGGAAATTGACTATCCTGAAGTGATTTCCACTGTGGTTAAAATTGGCTCTAAATTAACACACCCTCAGACGGATATGAACTTTGAAATGAAAACATGCGTATTATGCAATGAACTTTTATACAACGATCCAAAACTATGGCTAGAGCAAATAACAGTACATGGTGGGGCGCCACTAAGCACCGATGAGGAACAGGCCAACTATTCGATGTATTTGAATTCGATACCTGCGGAAAAAAAGACGGTGATAGATACTACTGGGGCTGATACAGTGCCTTTATGTTATGGTTGTATAGTTAGTTTGGGGGGATCGGGAGAAAAGAGACCTTTTAATTTCCCAATTAGAAGACCAACTAAGGAAGAGATATTAAACGAATATATCTTAACGGATGATGAAGACGAATAGGCCACCCCTAATGATTCATAGAGGAGACGATATATATATAAATGAGATCAGAACCAGGGCTGTGCAAGATCCTCCTGCAAAATTTCAGAGCGAGTTAAAACTCATACTGTAGAAGACCCGTAATCGTTCGACACTTTTTTTGATGGTTCCAAAGACAGCAGGCCGTCAGAATGTCAATTGAAGAGAAGGAAGAGTAAGTAATTATATATTTATTATAAGTATCTTGGTGAAAATGTGAATTTTTTTTTTTGACTAACTAGAAACCATCAAAGCAGTTCCGAATTGGAAAATGTTTTCACCCAGCTAGCGGATTGTGAACTTGAAATGGATAAAGTTGACAAGAAGGTCGAAACCTTTCGTCTCAAAGCTGCTCAACCGGTGTTTGCTAAGAGACGAGAACTTTTCACTCAGATACCGAAACTATGGTACATTGTGCTAGCAGAACACGAAGATTTTCAAGAGTATATCCAAACTGACGACATGAAATACTTAGAGTACATCAAGGAGATCTACGTCGATTACATGTCTGGCGAAAGAGACAACCCCTCCAATTTCTCAATCGTGTTTGAATTTGAATCCCCAAACAATGAGATAGCGAATCAGGTGGTAACGAAATCATTCACGAAGTACAATGACCCTGAAACGGGTAAAGAAAAACTAATGTCCGTGAAGGTGCCGATCGAGTGGCCTAAAGAATTCAACAACGTGAACCCAGAGTTGATTAAGCAGAAACAACAGAACGGAAAGAAACTAACCGCTGAAGATAAGAAGAACTACCGTATTGGAATGAAATCGTTCTTTGCATTTTTTTCATGGACTGGTGAGAGACCAGGAAAGGAATACCGACACGGTGAAGATCTCGCGTTGCTTATCATCGATGATATATTCCCGCACGCAACTTCATATTACACGGAGGCTGCACCAGGGCTAGGTGATGCAGAAGAGGATGATGATAGCGTTGGATCTAGCGGAGAGGAATTGGACCTCGGCGATATTGATAGCGACGACGAAGAAGGGGATAATATCGGCCCATCAACTAAGAAGCAGAAGTTGCAAAGCAACTAGCGGCACATATTCTTTGTACCAGTGTTTTTTACTGCTTATCTATAAGTCATTAATCGTCTTTTTTTATATACAGATCAAGTAATGTACTAAAATTCACAGATAAAAAAAAACAGTAAAATAAATAAAAACAGGATGTAATAACATTAGGTTCAAGCCATCTTGTGTAAAGTATAAAAATAAACAGGGATAAACTATATAGCTTAGGAAAAAAAGAGATATGAACAATATACGAATGAAATATGAAGGAACAAACATGATAGAAAAATACTCATAAAGAATAAAAGTAATAAAAGTTAAATAACAAAGAATAATAAGATAAACAAAAAATAAATGAATGACAATGATGATTAGTATTAATAGCGATAATGGTCACCTACCATCTATGGGGAAGTTCCCAAATCATGTTCGTCGTCGCTGAACAGAGGTTCGTTATCATCCTGATAGGATGCTGGTTCTTGATCGTGCAACGATTGTTCTTCTTGCTCTCTATCGAACTCACTGATATCTTCATCAGTCACAGTGTAAGCATCCACAGAGACGTATCTATCACCGGTGATTCTTGCCTTCAAAATTTGTTGTAACGTCTTAGCCTTCATGACAACATATTTAATACCTTGCGAAACGACAGCAATGCTGGTAACCAACACTGAACCGGTGTATGTCTTCATCTGCGATAACAAATCACGGTTGTCTTCAACCATGGAGAAGTTTCCCTCATCGTCCAATCTAATTTCACCGTACTTAGTTTGATACAACTTGTAAGCAAACATACCGAAGAAATAGACAACACCCAGGATGACAATCCAGATAATGAGCGTAGTAAACCAAGGAGTACCTGGGTGCTTTCTGTAGAATTCGTCTTCTTTACCCTTACAAGGGATTGGTTCGCCAGACTTATCAAACTCCTTGCCACCGACACAAGTGGACAATGGGATACGTCTGTAACCAGTTGGTTTGAAGTACTCATCTGGAGCGTCTTCACCGTAACAAATTTCTTCGTGAGATGGTGGACTGGTGTTTGGAATCAATCTACAAATACCATCGTTGTCTCTGTAGTAGTTGAAGTCACATTCATAATCTTGTCTGGTACAAGCACAGTTTCTAACTTCCTTGAATGGTTGAGTTAGTGCCTTACCAATACGACACAGTTTACCTGGAACCTTTCTGTAGTATTGAGTTTCGTGACCGAAGAGACAGTTGTCTGGTTGGAATGGATGCTTTGGAGTCCACAATTCAAAGTCATCGATATCTGGATGTTTCAAGTCCATGTTACATTGATCCTTTAACAATTGTGAGAAATCAATTTGGAAAACTCTAGTCTTGTCACCTCTTGCCAATGGAACCCTTGTGAAAAGTAAAAATTTCAAAGAGTTATCTGTTGGAACAGTTGAGATATCTTGAACAGTAACAGCTTCATCTGTAAACTTGTAGTCAACCCAGGTGTCACCTTCATCTACAGAGTAAGATAGAGTGTTGGTGTTGTCCTTACCGTTAACCAAAACAATAACAGAACCTTGATCACCGTATTCCCATTGGTAAACACCCTTCTTGACTTCCTTCCAGGTGATACCACCATCCTTGGTTAAGTAGGTGTGACCATCGTAGTAGTTGCCTAATTTGTCACCAACGTTACCAACAGCCATCATCATACCAATAGCACTTTGGGATGAGAAAGTATCTCTGTAATCCTCTCTTTCGGTGTAACCGTGTAAGTGCAATGAACATTCTTCTAATGGTTTACCAGTACATTCAAACTTCTTTCCGTCAGCATCAATGTATGGAGGTTGAATCAAGGACCATTGTGCACCATCATTGTGAGTAATCATGGATTTCAATTGCTTTCTTGAACCTCTCTTGGCTTCTTGTGGGTTGGCAACGGTATTGACAACAATAACGCCTTCAAGACCGGACATTTGTTCAAAGTCGACGTAACCGTTACCGTCCCTGTTAACATTTTCAAGGGTTAACACGTAAGAGATACCATCGCTGTTCGATTTTAAGATAGAACCATACTCAGTGTTTTGTCTTGGGTTCGTAGTGATGTGTAGGAAGATAGATTTAGTAGCACCAGATAAAGTAGTGTATGCCTGTTGCTTGTCAACGTGGAAGTTTGGTGGGAAGAAAGCTTCATTCCAAGTGACACCATCGGTAGACACATGTGCTCTGAGCTCATCTTGTCCAACAACAGTAGCTGCAACTAAGTAATCAGCAACCTGAACAAAACCAACCACATTTTCTAACATGGTAGTCTTTTCAGTTTCGAATCGATCCTTAGATGAAACAAGGTTTGACTTGAAAGATGTAGCGTCGTTCGACTCCTTTTCACAGACAACGTAGTCTGGGTTGACCCTCTTTTGTAGACCACCTAAGAATTGACACTTCTTGACGTGGTCTTGCAATTTCAACCATCTCTTACCATATGATCTGGTGATGAATGCAGCAGTTCTACAAGCCTTGGAGAATGCATCGTCACATCCGACTTGACCATAGAAGATTATGTAGTTCGGTCTCGTTGGATGGAAGTATAGTGGAGTGGTACCAGGAATAGGCTTACAAGGAGTTCTGAAAGATTTCCAGTTGTCACCTTTGTCTCTCGAGTAAACAACCTTGTCGTTGGTGGCTAGCAAGTAAACATGATCAGAGTTGTATCTGTTTAGATAAATACCTAGGAATTCATCATCAGGTGCAACTTCCTCCCACGAGAAACCTTGGTTGTGAGTAACAAAAACTTCATTTTGAGAAGTCAAAGCCATCAAAGTTTCATCATCAGAGGTATCTGATATCTTCTTTTCCAAATAAATGTAGTCCTTAACAGTTCCTCTGAATGTGAAAAGAGAAGTTTTAACTTTACCATCATTCTTACCCTCTTTAGACTTTTCTGGGGCACCTTCTCTTTCGTCTGGATTGTCGGAATCGTCTTCATCACTATCATCATCCGCTCTTTGAACAACCAGACCAGTTTCAACGCGAGGGCAGTCCTTAACCAAATCTCCAAACAATTCAGCATTAGCACCAGAGTCCTGTTGACAAGTGTTACCCTCTTTCAAAACTAAGCCGTTTGGAATAGAATAAGTCTTAGCACCGCTAGTACATTGGTTAGATTGGATCTCTTTTTCTAAGGTTGGGCTGATCTGGCAGGAAGAACCGACCATAGAGTAGCCTTCAGAACAAACATAATCGCCAGCGGAAATAGAACAAGAACATTGACTTTCAGTGGCTTGGGCTTCATTGTACAAGTTACCGACAGAACATTGTGAATCTGTCAATCTTCTTTTGAACGTTAGCTTAGAACCCAAGACACATGTATCAAAGACAGACCATTGCTCGAAATCATTTTCAGAACAAACGTCAGAGTACACACCAGTGAAGTCCAATGCGACTGTGGTAGTTGCGTCTTCACCATCCTGTTGACCAACAACCAAGAATTTCAATGAAGTTGAGTCCGAAGTGGTTGTGACAAAAGTTGGGTTTAGAGCAGGGCCATCCATATTAGATGTTTGCCAGTTCTTACCGAAATCTAGAGAGAATTTGACAACGTTTGTGCTTGACTTGCCATGTTCCAATGCAACGATAACAGAACCAGAGTCACCAACCTCAAAGGTGTGAGGACCAGATAAGGCCTTGAACCAGTTTCTACCACCATCAGTGGAGATGAAGGTATCACATTCGTAATATGGCTTCAATGATGCGCCGACGTTACCGACACCAATCAACAAACCTGGGGTCTTTGAAGAAAGGTACTTGCCCAAATGCTTAGCCAAGTTAGGAAGTTTACGGTAGACGTAGTGGTGCAATTGGACCTTACAATCTGAGGAAGAAGCAGAAGAACAACTTTGCAACTTCAATGAAGACCATTGATGACGGCCATTGTCGAATGAAATTAACGTCCCTTCTTGGGTGTTTGCAATGACAACATTTTCCAATGCTTCAACAAATTCGTAGTTTAATTCACCTGTTTCAGAGTCCAAAACCAAGTCCCTCAAAACTGATCTCAGTTCAAAATCTTCGCCATTGCCTAACAATTCAGCAACGTTGTTATCCTGGAACAAGGCAAAAGTGACCGAACCAGCCTTTGATTCAACGATTTCCATCTTTGAGCCCGATGATGGGATAGTGTAAGGGTTCCAAATGTTTCCATCATAAGAGATATAGACATAACGTTCGTTTTGGTTGATGAAACTAGAGCCAATGGCAGTCAAGTAACCATCGGACGCACCTAGCATTTCAGCTCCGCTGATCAGACCACCATTTTGAGAAACTAGATATTTGATGTGGTCTTGGAAGTAGTCATCTGAGGAAACCAAGCCCAATCCGACGTCGGTATCAAGTGCACAGATAATCGTATCATCAGAAGTGGAAGATAATTTCAAATCAGGGGCAGAATTGGAGAACAAACAGGAATGGGCCTCAGTTAGCTTTGAGTATGATCTCAAGTTATCGTCTGAGTAGTAGAATTGTCTTGAACATGAGTTTCCTGAAGAAGAATCCAAGCAAGAACCAGCAAAAATGATAGAGTCAGGGCGTTTTGAGTTGAAAGCCAATGGAGAGTCAAATTCGGAGTCAGTGTTGGATGCTAGAATCTTTTCAGCTGGATCTTCCAAAGTTGAAAAGTACTCCCAAGTCTCACCTGCGTTTTTCGTCAGATAGTGTGCCTTGTCATCAGTGATTATATAGGCCCTCTTCTTTTCAAATGGATGTTGCACAATCTGTCTGATTCTGTCACCATTTTTGACGATCTTGGAGTTGATAGAATCGATAGGAGTCCACGTTGCACCGTCGTTAGTGGAGATATGGAGATTGTCGGATGAATCGTGGTAGATGATATTCTAAAATAGGTTAGTAAACTTATGAGTTTGTTTAACGATATTCAATAGTTTATACGTACTGGAGTATCTTCAAAGTAAACGAGGTCCTTGACGGGTCCGGAAAAGGTTGAGGATTGGACCCTTGGCTGGAACGCTAAAGTAGCTGTAGCGAGCAGCAATTGGTACAGTGCCGCAGTGTTCAATCTCATTGTGATTAGACTAGACTATATCTCTATGTCGAGAGCACTGGTTCAACTGAAAAAGCGAATGTATTATCGTAACTAAAGAAGGGTCTTAGAGGAACAAAAGTAACAAGAAAAACAAGAAAGACAGTCGGAAAATTTTATCACCATACCATACCATACCACCAAAGTCCATGTCGACCTAGTACCTACCTGCCTGCCTGTGCCTGCCCCCCTGCCTGCGAAATCGCTTTACGACCAGGCAGCACCGCGCCGCAGAGCTACACCCTACATTAATTCATATTAATATAATATATATAATAATCTATCTAATCCATCGCCCGCACACATCATTTTCTGCCGCGTAGGACAATCCCCGATAAACTTGACCGCGAGCCCCGAAAACACCGGCAGATCTTCTTCTGTGCGCACGTGACTTTTCTTGACACTTCCCCGGGTTTTCTGCCGGCTTTCGTGCCAACAGTTTGGTCTTGCCATGGGAGCACTGGCGACCACTCTTATCGAACCTCTATCAAATGTTCCTCTTTGCTGACGAATAATAGGCAGTATATATATATATATATACAAATATGGTTTATGCTAAGTAATTTATTATAGATGTTAGTTCTTTTCTAAGGTATACATGCGGGGATCTTTTCTCACACCCCATCAAACACATAACTGCTGTAACAACTGGCAGTTTCGATAAACTCGCAAGTGCTCTCAATCCCATCAATTGCTTTCAACGCATCCAAGATCTCGTCGTAATATGGAGGCACCAACTGCTTTATACCCAGCTCGTCGCCCTCCGAATCCATCAACAGCTCTCTGATACCGGAATCCCTCAACCGTTTGGCAAGTTTCGCGCTCTTGAAAACACGGCAGAAGAACACGTTGATGCCTCTGTGTTGGTACCCATCGATGATCTCAAACAAGATCTGTGCAGCAGAGGAATCAATAGAGGTCATACCATTCAAATCAAATACTATGTGACGGATCTTGCCGCCTTGTCTTTTGGACCCAGCAGGATGTATATTCACAGATCCGAATAGCTCTAACCTTCTCAGTCTCGTCTTCAAATCATTTGTATTTGTGAAAGTTAGAGGTTCAGGAATCTTAACTATTAGACAGCCTTCTTTGTCGTAGAGATCTAGAACACGACCAGTGTTGCTGATAATAGGCTGAATATTAGATCTTGCACCCGATTGTAAATGCATGCTTTCGGTTCTAAACTCCTTGTAGCCTTTGATAATCATCTCATGCGTTTGCTTCAAGCTCCCTTCGTCGGAGTCATAATCGGAATTGATAAAAGTGTCCGTACCAGCAACTCTCGATAAAATTTGAATTCTAGATTTTGCTGAATGCTTAATCACACGAATAACGGAATAAGAGCAGCCCAAAGCGACACCAGCTTCGATCGAGTAACACAAACTTGCAATCAACGTCACCACAAAAGTAATCAACTCATTATAACCTCTAGTTCTAAAATGGAATTTTAACTCTTTTGGAGTTTCTTGAACTAAACTGATACCCACAATACAGATGACAGCATTCAACACACAAATAGGTAGGTAATATAGATAGTCCAACATGAAAAGGCTGACGAACAGTGTTGTCAGTCCCATCATTAGACCTGCAACTGGAGTCTTTGCACCGTTGATGCTATTCAACTTCGATCTTGCATAACCTCCAAACGACGGAAGTGCACCAAAAGAACTGATAACCAATCCAATCGTACCTAGTGCAACTAACTCTCGGTTCGATGAAGTCGCAATATCTAAACTAGAGCCTAAACTTTTACCTGCAGAACTCGATTCGAAAAACCCAAGAATGGCACACATAAAAGAGACACCAAACAGTTCCTCATATAGAGGCCTTAAATCCTTTCTAAATGGTACTTCAAACTCAAATCCTTCAATAACAACCCTGCCTAAAACTTTGATTCCCATTTTATTGAACTTGAAACATGCGGAAAATATCGTGCTCAATACAACAACAAACAAGATTTCGGGGAAAAAACTGGCCTTTTTATACTTTCTGTTGACAAACATACGTTTTATTTCCTTAGCAAGGATCAAAAGAGCAAAACTGGCACCTCCAACAAGTAAAGTAGCAGCATGATATTCATGATAATGTTCAATCAAAAAATACACCTTTTCAACGACGCTGTGTACATGTGCATCACTAGGCAGCGCATCTAAAGCTTTCTGTAATCCTAGTATCGAGATTGTCGAATTGACTATCATACTCAAACCAAGAGCGGTCACAAATCCTTTCAAAAGACTGCCACATAGAACGTTATCAATGAATCCAAAACGAAGCAATCCAAATGCAAGCAACACGGCACCACTGGTACTGGTCAAGACCACCAACACATCGACAGGTGATAACTTTTCATCACTATGCTTGACTACTTTTTCAATTGTCTGACCGACAATCATACTGACAGCGGCTTCGGGTCCAACAATCATCTGGGGAACGGTACCTAGAAAACAGTAAACTGCTGGAGCAAGGATCAACCCCAACAAACCGCACATGGCTGGCACATGAGCCACAGCAGTGGCAAAAGATAACGCCAATGGAATCTGGTACGATGCTAACGAGGCACCAGCTAGAATATCATGCAGCAAGAAGTCTTTCGAATAGGATGGTAGCCACGAAAAACATGGAAGGTAGTAAGGAAGCTTCTTGGTGATAGGCACATGAGGCGGTGCAAGGTGGGCGACTGAAGGCGTGGGCGTGGCAGTGCTGCCATAGGTGTGGTGCTGAATAGTAGTGGCATTGTTGAGTCGGGTGGTTGGAGGTGGAGATGTGGCTTGGGCGAGATTGTTAGAATTTCGACGATGAGACGGCGACGGAGAGGATGACCTGGAGGAGGCTGTTGGTTTGGATAGTCGGAAGTTGGTGCCGTTCGAAAGGGTACTGGATGCAGACATGGACGTCGACATATTGCTGGCAAAGTCTGTAGAAGATGCTTCGTTGTATGAATGCGATTTGTAGAGCACTGGTTTGCGTGAAGGTGTAGGTTTCATCTGCTTGCGGTATCTATATATGGTGTTTTTTTTTTGTATCTGCGTGATTGTTTCAACCGTATATCCTCACCTTCTATAAAATATTTTGATTCTCTATCTACGTAACTCAGGATAGATATGATTGGCCGTACCTTATTAGTGTCCTCTGTGCTCTGTCTGTTGAAGTTCACTGTTAATAACAGAAAGTAGAAGAGTGATCTGGTTAATCGATGCTTTAGTGGATAGAGAGAAATGCCCAGAGAACGAATGAACGCGCGCCCGTTTCTCAGCCAGGCCCCCCCCGGAAACCGGCATTACCAGTTTAAGGAAGCCGGGGACGAGAAGAGAGGACAGAAAGATATACAGTTAGTCACTATAGCCCGTGACCACAGTGTATAATAAATACGTGTTGCTGTTTCCGACTTATTGACCGTACACCGAATGGAATTAAATAATTTGTAGATGGATCACGTACTGAAGAAGGAAAAACGATTCAGTTTTCCAGGCCACGCCTATGTTGTTGTTTTGACACTAATACGGCTAAATGGCATACTGGCTTTAAATTATATATTTATCCGAATTTCTCCCGCTATAATAGTCAGCAGCATGCCTGACTTTGTATCTGGTATTCTTGAATGTACATCTCGATATAGTCGTATTCAAGTTAATGCGATCACCATTTTATCTGTTAAACTCAAGTTGTAATATGTATAGCGTTTTGCTGCAACAACAATTGCCTTCGATTAAATGTTTTAAGATGCACGATCGATACTTCACGAGAATGAATGGTTGAATCAATGCAGTACAAAATTGAGTTATAGCTGAAAAAGAAATCATCGCAAGCCTTTAATGGCAGAATCTGTAAAGTGCCATACATATATATATATATAATATATATATATATCTAAATACATGTTGTATTGGCCATCGAGTTTCTAGAACACTTGATAAATTTCCATATAGCAAATGCCATCAAAAACTGACCACGGCAAAATAAACTTAGCTAAGCTAGTGTTGTTGTCTATGGGTATTACCTTCTATGACGTGGCCAGCTTCAAAAGTCCTTCAATTTGAATTTCAATGGGTTTGACTTGAATTCACCCACCAAAGCTTCAATTAGGTTGTAATCGACTCCTATCTAGCGAGTTAACGGCAAAAAGTTCTACCACAGCGCCACACTGTTCAGCTTGCTTTTTACCAGTGACATAGCAAAGTAGAATGGCCGGGAGAAAGGTTGAGTTCCTATATATAGCTATAAATGGACAAAAACCGTAAAAACAAGTGCTAATCACAATAGTAAATGCCTACGTCGAATCTACAACTTTCAAAAAATTGTTAATCGTTAGTTTTATGGATAATGAAGCGTGAATATTCGTAATCAAAATGTGTGTAGTTGTAACAGATGCATGAACTATATAAAAAAACGGGGGTTGCAGATGCATTACTCAGATTAGAGGACGAGCAAAAAGAAAATTAAACAAAAATAAGAGCAAATATTTAAATGCCGTATAAATTACTGCCTTCATTGATTCTAGGTATGTATCCACAAGGGCTGACAACAAATTCCTGCAATGGTCTATAGACCTTATGAACGTACGGAGTATAATACCCACTACCACCACCCCAAGTTGCCCCTGCATTTCCACCAACTTGGAAGTTAATGTTGTGGAGCCCTGGGAAACTGTGATCACGATGCAACGAAGGCTGGCCCTTTGTATCAGGAGCCTCCCTAACGATAAATCTACCTGACCAACGCTCGTTCGAAAGTAAGGTCGACATGCAGCGAAGGTTATCTCTGATTAGCTTGCGGTAGGAAGGATACTTATAATATGACTCATCAGGGGACTCTTTTTGAATAGTGTTCGATTTTTGACGACCCAAAGATTCAAATCCTGATGCATTAGATGATATTGACGAGGTGTTTTCAAATGACTGTCTGGTGGCTGTCGTCGTAGTGGACGTTGAGGTAGTAGCCCCAGTTGATGTTGTAAGCCTTGAAAGGGATCTAGCTCTGGTTTGATGGTGTTGCTCTTGCTGTAGCAAAGCATTAGGCGAGGACAGTGCCTCCTGCTGTTCTGCATCTAGCTGAGATAATTCTGGAGTTATTGGTAATGACACAGCACCAGTAGAAGACTCAAAACCTGGTTTCGTTGACAAACTCCCTGTGTGATATTGCTGAGATATTTCAGGTGTAATGATCATTGAGGTGCTTTCAAACTGGTTTCCAAGAGCCGACTTTGGGGATAGATTAGCTATATCTATTTCGCCTTGGGTTTCAAAATGTTGAGTTTCATTGATCGATGAAACTGAAGTAGAAACAATGGTGTCAAAGACAACATTTCTCTTGCGAAGAGGTTCCAATGATCTGTCCCTAAAATCAGTGGAGATAGATTCCAAACAATGAGAAGCTTCCTCAATGGATGATACATCACTGTGATTACCATCGAATAGAGACTTTCTGCCAGCTATTTCCAAAGCCGTTCCTAAGGATGATCTTGGCGCAACTGAGCCTTCAGTAGATAGATCTGTTGTCTCTAAGGTCAACGACCTAACACGTTGGGATATTTCCATACGGTCTTCCAAGTCTTCTGAGCTAATAGACTCGTCGTCAAGGATAGCGCCCTCTTCATCCTCATCATCATCATCTTCTTCTTCTTCTCCTTCAACCAGCTCGCGCATGCTCGTTGTTGAAGATTCTCTGGTGATTGGAAGTCTATTCAAATTGCTCATGGAATTACCAGCACTTATGGAAGAGAATCTAACAGGATTCGGAGAATGTGGTGCAGTGTTAGGAGCAGTACTGGCGATTGTGGCAGTACTTGAACTGGAATCGGACCTTTTGACTGTTCTTGGATAATGATTGGATAGTTTCAACTTCAAGCCTTTCATCATGCCAGATAGATCCAAATGGCTTGTACTGTTGGATGATCTCCGGAATAATTCTAAGTTGCTTGAAGAGCGTCTTTGTTGCAGGTCAGTTCCACTGATATTGTTCTGGTTGGCATTATTGTTATTGCTATGTTGACGACGGTGACGGCTGCGCCTTGATAGCAGTCTGTTTGAATCTTGTTGCACGTTACGTCTTCTGCGCCTTGGAACAGTCTTATACTTTGGCATTTCCCTTTTATTCAACTCTAAGGCGTTATCAATGCCGAGGTTTAAGCAGCAATACCAGTCGATCAATTGTTCCGGAGTTTCAAACGCGATCAAAAACTGATCCGTCTCTAAACGCAGGCGGAGTGTATGCTTCTTCTTGACGTAATCCGTGGCAAGGCCAATCTTTCCATATTGCAAGGAGTAAGATTTAACCAGGTTGCCGTGGCCTAACAAACCCTTCTTGTTATATTGAATCAGGTCATGAACATCCTTCGGACTAGTTAACTTTGACTGATAATCGAACAAATTTAAGTTGGTGATCGAACGAGGTCTGACTGGATCGATGTTATAGATATTTAGCTGAGTTGAGTTCAACTCCATGATGACGTTTCTCCATTGTCTATTTGGAGATATTTCGTAAGGGGAAAGCCATTCAACTTTTCTTGCAATCTGGATTATTTTGTAGACTGTTGGAATGTAAGGAGGCAACGTTTCAAAACCCTCGTTCAAGTTTGGATATATTGGTTTCGCATGGCCAGAAGGTAAAGACAGATAATCAGGGGGAGCTACAGGGGTAGGCTCCAGGATGAGCATGAAGTCTTCAGGAGATCTATCAGTTGACATCTCAAATACTAAAGGTATATATGGAATTCAAGTCAAGACAAGGCAAGGCAAGACAAGAAGTGGAAGGCCGAAGTAGCAAACAAAAGTGAAATACTGAGAGGAGAAACAGTGTGATCTCCTTCTTGTGCCGGGTAGTGGTGAGGATAAGGGTAAGATATATACGAAAAACGGATGAACCACCAGAAAATGAGATTCAAAGATGGGGACTTGGTATAACAAACGCTCGGTTGGTCTAGAATCGATGAACAACCAGTTGGAACAATTAGCCTGCAAACAAAGGAGTAAGATCAAGATAAGTGGTCGATTAACGGCCCGTTTAACACTCGATACATTGTACAATCGAGCCGGCAGCTACGGATTAGGTAATGCGGAGCCAGACAATTTCCCCAAGATTATGTCACCGGTTATCACATATACGGGCTGAGGCTCCCAAAGGGGAAATCTAGTGGCTTCCTTATTTTTTCTTTTTCCCCAGGGGGTGGAAAGGAAACTGGAACCTATAATAATATATTATATAATATAATGCATGCGCTAAATTAAGATATATATAGATGAGATATGGGGTGCACTCTGAACACTGCCATGGCGCTCCCGGTACAAATCACGTGATACCTTAAACTTAGACTTTTATTTATATATATATATATATATATATATATAGGTCATCTTTACACCGCGGAAGAATCATATTTGCTATCAAAGAAAAAAAAAAAAGAAAAATAAGCAGCTCCCTCTGGTCTTTTTCCTACACAGAAGCGTCGACGTGGAGGCAGAGCGGCCAGGCGGCAGGCGGCCCACAGAAACATCGATGTGCTCCCTTAAATTGCAATAGAGGCAGCAAGCATCCAACCAGCCAATGGGCGCGCGCGCGAATCGACTTACTGCCCTCCAAAGTATCCATCGACCCGTGTTTGCCCGTCCTCCCGTCCCCCCGTCCCGTTGACCATAGGCGGGATCTGAATGATGATGGCTGGCTGTGAGTTTGCGAGTCCCAACTGCTGTCCCCGGGGCCCGTGGTGAGCGACTGGGCAATGGGCATGCGCTGTGTTCTGTCACCTGTGTTCCATCCCCGTCGCTTTATCATACTAAAGGGGACAACCCCCACGGGCTTCAACAGCCAACGGGAAGAAAGAAACATAAAGACAACACCATCACCTTCACGCTTGTCACCTTCTACTTCACTCCGTTTCTCTCTGCTTTCTCTATTTCCTTCTCTTGATACCAACACTTTGCCAGTCATTTGGGTTGTATTTTGACTGTCCAGATATTCAATTTCAACAATGGTTATGCGCACGTTCGTTAATATCTCAAAGTGTTCAAAGACGTCGCTTTTCTTCCGTAGATTGCACACAAGGGCAAGGGCCCACCCTTTCTTCAACCCTTCCTACAAGCCTACTCGCGACTTGATAGCAATAGACGATTTGACCAACAATGACAGTCATAGTCACAACACAAACAATAATAAATACAATACAATAATTGCACCGGTTCTAACGATAACCAGAAACTATCTCATCTTTGATTCAACAAACTTGAGAAACAAAGATGATGACGATCACCCAAACTTTATCATGATGAAGAAAAGCTCAAGCAAACACGATAATTCACATTTGTCCCTATTGTTCCATCACTATCACCATGATGTTCAATCTATTAATTTAAGTAGATTTGCTAGAAATTATTCCACCCAAGCAAACACTCTGAAGGAAATTGAGAAAAATTTGAAAATCTTTAACGAGTTTGAAAAGCAGGACGTCGTGTTGAAGATCGAAAAAGATACAGATTTGGAGAGGGAAGTCGCTGCAGAGAAAATTCAACTACAAGAATCACATATACCTGCAGTTTTTGATGTTCCTACGGATCCTATTGCGCAGCAAGAGTTGGTCATTGATAATCTACTCTCAGTTGAGAAATCTAATGAGGTCTTTCCAATATATTTAAGAATGAAGAACAACCACTTAGTCCCATCTCTATCAATTTACAATAAAGTTTTGTCTTCGATTCCAAATAGAAACATCACAGATGAGTCCATTGAAGAAAATTTATCTTTGTTGCTAACTGTTTACTCTGACATGTTGTCGAATAACTTGAAGCCATCGAATGAAACTTATAGTCTTGTGCTAGATCCCCTGTTCAAAGGTGCTTTGAAGAGTTATGAAGAAGGAAACTTTAGTCAAGGTTTGGACTTCTTCAAAATTGGTTTGGAATTATTCTTAATTAGCTTTGAAAACAATAAGTTCGATAACAACATTTACACAAATTTGATGAACTGTTTGATTAACTACCAATGGATCGGTTTGGAACCAAAGAAATTGTACAAGCTGATGGATAACATTGATAACAAATTACAATTTCACTTGCTGTTGATTCAGTATGCAAAGTTCGGTAAGGATGTTGGATATATCGAAGCTCTATATGGTGAGTTGCAACAGATGGATCCAGCCCTGCAATATGAAAACCAAGTTACCATCTACACGACGATGATTGAATCTTTGAATTACTGTGAAGAGTTTGAAAGATCCACCCTCCTGCTAGATTCGATTGTTAGTAATGCAAAATTCAACGAATCCGCAATTTCAAAGTTACTTTCAAGCTACATTCAGTCACAGGCACTGGTCAGTCCTTACGATGCCTACAGCTCGTTCATCAAGTTTAATAAGTTGAACCATTTACCAGATGTTTCGGTTATTTGTTTGTTAACTTTATTCAAGTCGTTATTGAACTTGAATGATCTTAAAACCGCATCAAAGGTGTGGAATATAACTGTCGCTAGAAAAGATTTTGACGAAGCAATTAAAAGCGAGTTATCACAGTCTCCTAACTACAGCTACCTAGCGTCTTATTTGGATCACTACTGTGAGCTATTGTTGGCCACTCAAAACAAGTCTCAGATAATAAAGTTTTCAAAGGAGTTGATTGTGAAAAGTTCCTTGACTCTTTCAAATGTTCAGCTTATTAATTTGATCAACTACCAAACAGTGAATGATTTGACCGCCTTGCAGAACAACTTAATAATTAATCAGGGATTGAAAAAGCACCAAGATCATCTATCTTTGAACAACTATTTTTCGATGGTGATTGATCATATAAGCCCTACTGGTTACAATACCATCTTCAATACTGTTTTCTTCAAGAAGTTGATTGAAGATTATAGACTGTGCAATGACAACATTTACGGATTGATTAAAATATTCAAGGCTTTACAGAGTGTACAAGAACATGATAAGAGCATTTTGAAGAACTGGTATTATTACATTAGGGTGTTGTTATACGAATTCAATGACCTCAGTAACTATTACATTGAGCTGCCTAAAGAACTAGTTGATTTCAAGACGGATTTGGAGGTCAAGTTCGAACAATTGAAAGGTAACTTCTGATCAGCGTCATCACAATATTAGACGATAGTTAAATGCCACTGACATTATTACTAATAATAACAATTACGAAAAAAAAAGAGACGAATTTATAACGAACTTATTTTGATTTTTTTTTTCTGTTTTTTTGCAAGAGACGTATTCAAACAAACCAGAATATGCTGCTCTTCTACACCAACCATGGATATCGAACGAAAGGATTTGAAATCCCATCCGCTATCAATTCATAACATATACGACATATTTATTGCATTTGTTTTTTTTTTTTCTTTTTCTGTTTCTGTTTTAATTCTTGTCTACGGGTTTTACTAATACATATCATATTACGAATTTCTTAACGATCTATTGTAATTTACAAATTTTTACTTGTACGCGTGCGGACTAAAGTACACTAGAATGTAAACATTACGGTGACTTATACATTTAAGGAACGATAATCAGGGTTAAGGATTCGGGAGACGAGGTCGAGGTCGAGATTCGTGAATCGTGAATTGTGATTCACCACAAGCCTCAATGGCAAATGTATGCTCCGCGTGGATTATACAACTTACAACGTCAAGCCTGACAGTTGACACCCCATCTGTCCCTCCAACAAAATTACCCGTGGGCCCATGGCCTGGCCCATGGCCCTCACGAATCATGATTAAGTAGGGGACCCATTCAGATGGGGTGCCAAACAGACTGTGCACCCCCTGAATTCTGATGAATCATAAGAGTCCAGAGTCAAAGCAAATTTGTATTGGCCAACAAATTGTGTAAGGATGCAAGTAATGTTCAGAGGAGGGTTTAAAAACGGACGCACGTGATATTTATGAGGGTTAGATGCGTGAGTAGCCAGAGTGATTGCTTCCCTTTGGGGAAAGAGTGACGAAAATTTTTCGAGCGCGAAAGAGACGAGACGGCTGGCAACTCTGGAGGGGATACGGTAGTGTCATGGCAGAGAGAGTCTACCTTTGGTCTGTTCTTGCAGGCTGCAAGCAAGGAGAGAGAGAGGACACTGGAGGTGCAGAGACAGAGTGAGTGAGGGAAGGAGAATACTGGTTCATCTCGGTACATGTTAGTTGTAAAGAGTTACATATTGTATAGCACATAGTCATCAGCTAAGAAACCAAACGTTTGTCTATTATATTAATTCACGATGGGTATGTGAATATTACCACGATTGCACAAGCCTTGAGATTAGGATGGATAGATGAAAAGTTTTATAAATTTGAATATTTGAATATTTGAAATTTAGAAGTATTTAATGATGCAACAAAACTCCACCCGGAATGCAAATGGTTTCACATTGAATATAAATGACAATTTTAATGGTTGTATTAAGATAAAATATAGTATTCATTGATTCCGTATCTGAGTTGAAAACGATTTCCTTTGAACTTAACTTACAGCGTTGATAGGGGACTACGTACTGTGACTAGGAGTTACAAATTGGCATACTTTCAGATCACCAACTATTCATATATCATCAAATATTATGATGTACTAGCAAATCAAGAATGTTAACGCTAAAGCACGTGTTTGGAAGCAGTTTGCGTTAAAAGTCAATGACAGTTTAACTTGTTTCATCTTAACATGACAGATCGGCATCTCTTGAATGTTTGACCTAGTGGGCTATAACTTATATCTACCTTTGCGTTTTTGGCTTAATTTCACCCTATATTTTTCACTATGTTTGGCAAAATCCCTTCTCTCTATCTATAAGTTGATCTTAAATTTTGTTTGAAGAATTAATTTTACTAACATTCAACATTTCTATTATAGTTAACGTTCCAAAGACAAGAAAGACCTACTG
This sequence comes from Ogataea sithepensis, assembly GCA_030564825.1. Taxonomy (NCBI): domain Eukaryota; kingdom Fungi; phylum Ascomycota; class Pichiomycetes; order Pichiales; family Pichiaceae; genus Ogataea; species Ogataea sithepensis. The sequence continues at coordinate 8,421 of JAJMAB010000128.1, read as the reverse complement.
TAAAGGTAAGGACTGTAAGAAGCACACTCAACACAGAGTTACACAATACAAGGCTGGTAAGGCTTCTTTATACGCTCAAGGTAAGAGACGTTACGACCGTAAGCAATCTGGTTATGGTGGTCAAACCAAGCAAGTTTTCCACAAGAAGGCCAAGACCACCAAGAAGGTTGTCTTGAGACTGGAATGTATCGTCTGCAAGACCAAGATGCAATTACCTTTGAAGAGATGTAAGCACTTTGAATTGGGTGGTGACAAGAAACAAAAGGGTCAAGCTTTGCAATTCTAAATGTAGCAATTGTGAAATTTATTATCTTTATGTCGTTTACTTTAAAAGAATTCTTAATAAGCGGGATGATGATTTAGTGTATACTTCATTGTTTTTTTATTAATTGTTTATAATCTTTGAAAACCTAGTCTTTTTTAAATTATCCCCAACAGTTTGTTCTGTTAAGTAAATGTTAACTAAACTATTATACATGTAGGTTGATATTAAGCACTGAACAGCATTAGCTAACGCTAGTTCGACGCACATCTCAAACCCCGACGCGTCGATCGCTGATGATTCGTGAATCGTGATTCGTAACCTTTTACTTCAGATCGAAGATATGCGAAACCTCTTTTAGTTTGATTTGATTCAAGTCTTGCTTTAACCACCTTGTATATACCTCGCTTGTTTCAGGTGGCAAGGAGCAGTTTACAGCAATGTACTCTTCTAACAATGACGGCTCGATTAATGGGCAGCAATTTGCGAACATGAGTTCTCAACAACAGCAGGCGTACGTTTACCAACAACAACAGCAGCAGCAGCAGCAGCAGCAATACCAACAACAGATGCAGTACAGGCAGATGCCTCAACAACAACAACAACAGCAGCAGCAGCAGCAGCAGCAGCCACGACAGCAACAGCAACAGCCAGTGCAACCAAATTTGCCCTTCAGTTCAAACTATATGAAACAGCAAAACTCTCAAACTGATGTCTCGCAAATCCATTCTGTCTCTCCTCAAGTTCAACAACAAAGCGTGTTTCAAAACTCAATTCCAAACATGCAGTATCCTCAGCAGCAACAGCAGCAGCAGTTTTATGGATCTTCTCCAACAAGGGCTTCTCAGTTTCAAGAAATGTATGCACAACCTCCATCAAGCCCTTCGAGGAGCGTCAGATCAGCAAATTTGGGACCTATGTCATCTAATTCCTCGTTGATCTCGCCTCAGAAGCATAATCTTAAACATCCAGATACTATATATTCAAATCCTCAAGGAAACAATAGCAACTCTAACTTAAGTTATAAACAGAGTATTCAATCCTTGCAACAACAACAACAACAACAACAACAACAACAACAACAACAGCAACAGCAACAACAACAACAACAACAACAACAACAACAACAACAACATCAACAACATCAACAACAACAACCTTCACAGACCGATTATGTGATCTTTGATCGTCATCCTGAATGGTTCTCTAAATCTTCTCAAGACAAAGCAAGTGCCATCAAATTAAAACTTGAGCATTATTATAAAACTGCTATTGAGCATGCAATTGAGAGAAACCAAAGAAGACTAACTTTTGAGGCTAAGTTAAGTTCTGATGGGTCATCTGGTGAACGTAAAAACCGTGAGTTACAGGTGTTTGGTAAGAACGAATCTCAATTCTTAAGGCTTCGTAGAACCAGGTTACTATTAGATGACTTCCATACCGTCAAAGTTATCGGTAAGGGTGCGTTTGGTGAAGTGAGATTGGTTCAGAAGAAAGATACAGGTAAGATTTATGCAATGAAGACTTTATTGAAAAGTGAAATGTACAAGAAGGACCAGTTGGCTCACGTCAAAGCTGAAAGAGATGTTCTAGCAGATGCTAACTCTCCATGGGTTGTTTCATTATATTACTCGTTTCAAGATCCCTTATATTTATATTTGATTATGGAGTTCTTGCCGGGTGGTGATTTGATGACTATGTTAATCAAATGGCAAATTTTTACTGAGGATGTGACAAGATTTTACATTGCTGAATGTGTTCTGGCTATAGAAGCTATTCACAAATTGGGCTTCATTCATAGGGATATCAAACCTGACAACATCTTAATTGACATGAGAGGACATATTAAGTTGTCCGATTTTGGTTTAAGTACTGGCTTCCACAAAACTCATGACTCAAACTACTATAAAAAGTTACTAGAGCAAGACGGGTCTTCGCAATTCAACTCATCTACAAACTCAAGAAACTCCGTCATGGTCGATCCGATTAACTTGACCATGTCTAACAGAATGCAAATGCAAACCTGGAGAAAGTCGAGAAGGTTGATGGCTTACTCCACCGTTGGTACACCAGACTACATTGCGCCCGAAATTTTTGTCAATCAAGGTTATGGTCAGACGTGTGATTGGTGGTCTCTTGGTGCCATCATGTTTGAATGCTTGGTTGGTTGGCCTCCCTTCTGTTCTGAGACTCCAAAAGAGACATATCGTAAGATTCTCAACTGGCAGGAGACTTTGCAATTTCCTGAAGATGTTCATCTTTCTCCAGAAGCTGAGGACCTCATTCTTCGTTTGCTAACGAACGCTGAAAATAGATTGGGTCGTCATGGAGGGGCCGACGAGATTAAGGCCCACCCTTTCTTCAGAGGCGTTAACTGGGATGAGATTCGTAATGTGGAAGCACCGTTCATCCCTAAGTTGAGATCCATCACGGATACAAGATTCTTCCCTACTGATGAATTGGAGAATGTCCCAGATTCTCCAGCGCTAGCTCAGGCTGCGAAGGGCAGAGAGGGTATGAAGGCCAACGGTGCTCTGGAGGATACAAAGGAAGATTTGCCATTTATTGGCTATACCTTCAGCAGATTTGAGTATTTGACCAGCCGTAATGCATTATAATTATAATAGGTCCAGGTCCAGCGAGAGGTTTTTGAGTCTTGCTGTATGTTTATTCTTTTTTTTTTTGGTTTCTGTTGCATTTTTGCTTGATTCTGTTTTCCCATCTTTTCCTACTAGATTTTAGACAATCGATATCGTCATCATAAAAACTTATTATCATTTCCATTTGTTTATTGTTCTTTTTTGCTTAACTTGTTTTTCTTCCCCGTTGTCTATCCTTTCACTTTACATTTTTGAATTCATTCTTTCTCATTTTTACGTCATACCGAAACTGTAGTGCTATACAGGATGTTACTTCTCATTGTTGTGGCTTGTACCCGAATGCTAGCTGCTTTGTGAGGATTGCAATGTACATGCTGTAGCAAGGATATTCACTGAGAAACAAACCATCTATTCCAGCTATCTTTCTCCCAGACGGTGTTATCCATATTATCATCATTGTGTATCCATTTAATAAATTCACTAGACCTTATTTCAACTCTTGGCAATTTATTATTATCTTCGGTTAAAGACAGGTACCAGCTAGAAGGGTAGGAGGTCACAAAATTTGAAAGAATGGCTACCGAATGTCTCGCTTAAAGGCTCACACCAAACGATTACTTCTTGTATACTCCATTTTCGGCTCATACAATACATTTCTAGTGTGTGGCCCCATATTGGCAGTAAATTACATTCTAATTGCAAATGTAGTCTCCCCAATGCCACATTTTCCCTCCAATTTCACAACATCTCAATATTATTTGAAAAAGTTTCCTGATTGGCTCCTTAACGTTTGGTTGTTTGTTAGATTTATATTCCTGGTAGATTTAGCTCTTTTATCAGAGAAGGCACTCCTACCTTAGAGTATATATCCTATTCATTTCTATATAGTTATTTCATTTTTAGTCGGCTATGGAGGATATTTTAAACACTTGTGTCTCCTTCTTTCAAACACCCTTTTCTTCTTTTAATAGATTCATCATGGCCACCCGAGTGGACGGTTAACGAGATATCTTTCATCCCAAATTTCTCTAAAACCAAACAAAAAACATTTTTGTTTCAGCGTTCTTGTGACACCCTAAGATGTTTTTCTAGCGATACTGGGTTCTTTTTCTTTTTTTTCTCTTTTTTCCCTTCATCTCTTTATCCCTTTAACCTTTCCCACTTTTTGTCGTCATCGAAACTATTCGATTCACAGAATGAAGGTATAATGTTCTTGAAGAAGCTATAACGGATCATAGGGTTGCTAGAACTTATAGCCAGTTTCCAGGGGTCCCTGGTCGGTGACTCTTCGTTCCTGCGTTAGGAGAGTGTCTCTCAGCACGACTTTGTCAGATAGCGGACAGATCGCTGGTTGAATACTAAAGGATAAAACTTTATTCTATGAAGATAGCTTCTTCTAGCGTAACTATAAGTAACTATAAACTTCTAAAGCTTCTTGTCTTCTTGCTTACCTCTCTTATGTCTTTTTCTTCCATTTTCAGAGAGAAACTTCAAGGGAAAGATGCTTGCTTATATACCACAGGAGATTCTCCTCGCGAAAGCACGCGGCTCCAGCTCCTGATTCTCATTGGTCCTTCCCCACTCATGATTCTCATTAATAATAATAATAATTGATTCTCGAGGAGGTTATTTAAAAATAAGCCTAGCCCTATGAAGTGAGCAGTCGTCTCATTAGGGAAATGACTATAGTATATAACAATTAACTAAAGTAATACGCTACATATCAGTTTCATTTATCCTAATGACCAGAAATCAGATTCCTCTGAGAGATTACCTTATGAGGCAGTTCTTTATTGGACTTTTTCATCAGAAAGGATCAAGCAAGGTCACGCTGGGTGAGCAGTTAACCAGATATCATGTTATCCAGAATTTCTTTGACCGACATTAAAAAACTCCGTAGAGGAAAAAAGTCTATGACAACTTGTTTGTAGCAGTGGAGAACACTGCATTTCCTATCTGTGTCCTATTCTGTAGTGCAAGATTAAAAAGGGGGAGATGTAAACAGAGGGAAAAGTATCACCACGAAAAGATAGGTCTGTAAACAGGGAGGAGAGGGGACTAAGAGAAAGAGGGAGAGGGGGCCCTTGTGGCACAAAGAAAATGGGGATTGACCCAACTATCCCTAAGGGGCCATCATCACCATAAGAGTCCACCTTAGGGATAAGCTAGGGAGGCAGGGGCTCACGACCAGTGTTGGTCACTTTCCGATCTGCCATTTTTTGAGATTTGTCGCGGGCTAGTTATTTTTGTAATCGTTTGTCCATTTTCCGGTCGATTCAAAATTTTGATTTCACCCCAAATTTTACATTGAAATTTTGCAAAACAATTGAGGTTTTCCGAAGTGCTTTTTTTGAGCCCTCTCGGAGATAACGAGATGCCCGCTTATCTAATCATCGAATTTGCACTGCAATCACGTGAACACAGATGTCATCTATCTAAGATATCAGGTCGATCACGTGATTGGTTTTTATGTACGAGGAATAAATACAGAAATTATAATTATTTATATCAACAAGCTTTTCAATTAAGTAGACTACATATCATCAAACCTCATAGTACCGAAGAACGTTGAGCATATGTGCAATAGCACCTTCATCCGTTGGGTCGAACTTTGATCTGCCTGTTTTGTTTGTTTATACTCGATGTCAATAAAAAGGGCAATGAGGTTACTTGCGGAGCCTTTTCTCTTTTTTATCCTAAAATCTTGTGGATTACAAACCCTATTTTTGGAATTGACTAACGATTTAAACCTTCTTTTAACATCACGCAGATTAAGCTTCAAAGACTCTTTAAAATTACCAAAATAATGGATCTTATACCAGACATCACTTCCTCTGGCTATCACATTAATCTTAGAGGTGTTCAGACCATCTTCGGTGTTGATTGCCATAAGTAAAGCACTATAATACTCCAATGATAGGTTGGTTGATTTATATATTTTATCTAAAACTTTGACGGGCTGTGCCTGGAAATTTCTCTCTGCCATAAACAAGTTACTTCTAATAATCTTCTCTGCAGTTATATCCGATAGCTTGTTTCTCTTATCATTATAAATATGTTTCAGTTTTGAAAAGCTACCTTCGATTGGTGCATTTGTAGCAGAAGTCCATTGTAACTGTTCATAAAGAAACTTCAAGGTCACCAATTCTGTATTTTCTCGCCAAAAGTTATCTATGCTATCACTGTCAATCCCAGTCAACTCAAAGTAGCTTTCACAGTCCATGACAAATCTTGTCTCGGGGTCATCAACGCTAAAGGATGTTTGAGATTGATACAAGTACAAAAAGAAATTCTTTACCTTCTCACAGATGAGCTTGGAGACTATCTTTCTACGCTCACCTACAGTCTTCTAATGATGAATCATCAGCAATATCTTTATGCATAGATAGATGAGTTATACCTTTATCATACACGTCAAGAAATAGCCCTGATACTGTCAGCTCATTTGCATCGACAATGGTATGTTCCAAGTAAATTATAAATTCATTTTTGACAAGACACTTGAATTAACATTGGTAGCTTCGATTTTAACAAATGAAAGCACAGCAAAATAACCGTTCATCTTGGCAAGTATCCCCAAATGTTGGTACGAATTCTTCCATTCGTCAGTCATCAACTGTACAATACATTGCCCTTGAAGAGACCGCTTCACGTACTTCACGATAGAATTAGACATCAGTTCAAGGGCAGTATCTAATTCTCTTCTTGTCGTATTTGTAACTTCCAACCTTAAGAGGTTTTTTCTGAAATGATACAGAGGGGTGTAATCAGTGACAACTTTCAGTGCAGAGTACAATTGAGGAAAAGAAAGTTCATTCTCACAATAATCAAACAATCCTTTCGTACCATCGCTCTCAAGTAGTTGTTCCAACTCAAGACTTTCAGTTCTCGAGTTATGATGCTTTCTCAAGTGGTCGAGAACTGCTTCTCTCAAGCAATAACAGGTTGAGTTCTCAATTACTTTCCAGAACTTCATCTTACTCTCTCTATCACTGAGATGGGTCATACCACAGGGAATGCACACGACATATTTTGTGATTTTTTCTCCCGATTGAGAGTGATCATGGATGTGTATCAATCCTTTTTTGGTTATCTTTCTCCGTAGCCAATTACTTTCTTTACATAATCGGTGCGGTCTTGATACATGGCCAGATGGTGTGTTGCAAGGGAACAACAGTTGATTTGTGCGTTTGACGTTGGCAAAACCTCTTCCTCAGTCATTGAAGATTCATACACCCCATCACTAGATAAAACCCTTCTGATCCCCTACTATGAAGACGAGAGGAGGGAATGCCGGACAATGTAGAAGCAGGATGGAGATCAAAGATAGAAGTGGTGGTTGTGGTTGAACCAACTGTCTGACTAGTTATCTCTTCAATTTTATCGTGTTCATTGTCTTCAATAAAGTCGATAGGGCTACGCGAGCTCATGATGAAGATACTATATATATATGGATAAATGTATTGAGTGATTGATTTGTCTGAGCTATGTTATAAATATAGACATTAAAGTGTTTAAAGACGGAGGGAAAGTAGAATACTTTAAGATCTTTCAACGGGCCTTTATCGATTCTATCTATCAACTGGCCTTGAAAGGTTACCTAATCGACGGGGTTAAATCCGAAGTTTTGATCTCTTATTGACACGATTTCGCGAATTCAAAAATAGCCATTTTTTGGAAAATCGGCGGAAAGTGACCAACTAAGCTCACGACTCCACGAGTCACCAGTGACCACTGACCAGGCCGAAGATGGAGACCTGTCACCTAGCCCTCCGCATCACCAGAAGGGCTACTCGCAAAGGGACAAGGAAAGACGGGGGGAAGTACCGTAGTTAACGTAATTTTTTTTTTTTTTTCTTTTTTCTTTTTTTTTTTCAATGCGCAAATAAAATCACCAAAAACACAGAAAACTCAAGTAACGATCAGGAGAAAATCAATTAAAAATCCAATGAACCGCAGGGAAAATCAGAAAGTCAGGTAACAAAATAACAACGGAAAATGAATTTTTTTTGTTTTGTTTTTGTGCCTCATGAGTATCCTATTTTCAACCTAGCGTATATTATAAGCCCATAACACCAAACTTCCTTGTTCGAAGGTTATAGCTCATATATGAATGTTGGCTTGAGGTAATATTGGACATAATTTGTGGACTCCTTGTCTCGTGTAGGGGAGTTCGTTGAGGTTTTCATTTCGTATGTTTTTTTTTTTTTTTTTTTTTTTTTGTTGGCCGCGAAGTTTGCACACTGCTTGTTGATATTGAAGTAGCGCACCTTTGCTTTCCTTGCCATTGATCCTTCCCAGTCTCAACACAACCATATTACCTATAATGATAATACTATTATTATTACGCAAGACATGATGCAACTTTTTGAGTGGTGATACCTTCCTGGTGTACCTGTCCTACTCTTTCATCGCCTTTAAAATTGGGTTGTTGCGGTTGCAGTTGTATTTGATTCTAGATGTGAACCAATTGTTCTTTAACCTTAACCGCTCTTCGATTGGCAACATTCCAATCTCTTTGTATATCAATTTTGTGGGTGTGTGTTTCGGAACTCCCAT
>JAJMAB010000127.1:0-34997 GCA_030564825.1 Ogataea sithepensis | reverse complement strand
CTGACGACTTGTTTCGACATCTTCAACGAGTTGCTGCTGCCGACTTCATAACCCTTCAACCGGCAACAACAGCTCATCAGCTAGGCTTAATCTTAACTGCCTTAGCGACAGAACAACTGTTAGCAACATTACCGATCAATGCCCTGCTACCCGCTGCTCTAGAGTATGGTCCACTCTGTTTCGTGTCGGAAAAACCATCTCTATATCGCATAGCGGAGAGGTTTGATGATTTTACGGATTTTTGTGGATATATTAATACGTTGGACCTTACTCGCCTCATAGACAAACGCACGGTCTCCACCAGCGCTCGCCTTGCAAGAACACACACTTCGAGCCCCTTTAGTGTTCTACGAGCTTCCCTTGCCCATGACGTTACAGCCCCTCGTATGCAAGTTGCGCCCGCTACTGCTTCTGCCCTGGAACCAGCTGCTCCTTTGCCTATTTCAACTTCTTCCACTGTTGCTTCCCCTACTGAAGCGTTACCTGATGCTGGTACCGCGACAGAGCAAGCTTCAGCTATTTCGACGGGAAATCTACCCAACGCCATCACTCCCATCCACACCAACAATACCAAACGCCGGAATCCACAACGTTCACGTGCTGCGAGGCCTTCCTGATCAATACTCACTTCCTGTTGAGGTCAATTCTTTTGACGACATTGACTCCTCGTCATACAGTTCGTTTCCCCGCGTTGTTGTCGAATTCGATAATTCCTTTACTTATTCAGCCTTGCTTGATACCTGCGCATCTACGTCGCTTATCAGCCAAAATTTGTTAAAGAAGATCCCTGCCACTGCATTCCTGCATGACAATCCATCGACTCGACAACTCAAATGGTATTTCAGTGATGTGACGTTGACGATACCAAATCTTTTGGTCACCCTTCCCTTCACCATTCTCTCCACTGGACACACGATCACCCACACCTTTCTTGTGTTTCCGTCCGGTGATAAACTGGTTTTCGGACGAGATCTGATTGATCTTTACGATCTCCGGGAATCGGAAGTTTGTGGTAGGCCATCTTTTGCCGCTTTTATTGACGAGTTATTTGAGGAATTTCCTGTCAGCCCCTTTGAGCTACCCAAACACACCGATTATGATTGCCGAATTGAGCTAGTCCAAGACTTAGCTACCTTACCAAGACCCAGATTTATCAAATTGGATGCTGCCTCTTCTGAAACTTTGCATCAAGAAATTCAGACGCTCCTTGATAAAGATTTTATAGTACCTGTGCGACCAACCACCTCCTACACCGTTCCCAGTTGACCCCCCATATAACGATAGTTATAAAATGTAGATTATTTAAAGATGAGCTAAGTATAATTGTTCATAGATGTATTCACGTAATGGACTATATAAGATATATAGAGAGTCCTGAAAGACAGTGTGGATAAGTCTGTCGGTTGGTCTCTCAACAACCTACAGACCACTGTTTTCAGTCCTAAGACGCCTCCTCCAAGAAGAAGGACTCATAAAGTAGTAGCTAACGGAAAGGAAACAATTAAAAGGTCCAAAGTACTTAAGAATACTTGGTTTGTTCGCAGAACCAACGTCGATAAGCGTCGATAGACGCTTATAGTCGTTACAAATATATAATATCAATTGTTTAAAAATAGATACAGTCGATGGTGGCAGAGGGCAGGTGTCGGTAAGTATAAGTGGCTAGTGATAATTATATAAAACCTGTTGATATCTCTCCCATAGTTAAGCGCTAACAAAATCTATCGTCAGCCATTATACGTACCGTTCATTCTCTATAATAATCATCATCTGTCCAACTTGATTTCACCAGCTGTATATCTAGGGTGAGCCTTAATCCAAAGAGTAAGTCTATATATAAGCATAAGTGTGAGGTAACTTGTATCCTTATATATATATATTATATGCTTATACATTATATAGACTTGAACGAAACGCCGATAAACCTTATTTAAAAGTGTTGATCGATCACATGAAGAAACTAAAGCAGATTATAGGGAAACAAAAAGAAAAGGTCTAAAGATCGATAAATCATCAGAAATTAGCGGGGGATTGCATTGCACTGCCGTTGATTTCTTGATTCGAACGAGCATATATTTTATTCTAGCATGAAACTACACAGGAAAAGGACTGATGACGTTTGCTTCTGTGGTTAAATCAACGGGATTCAATCACTTGGGCCATCGATAGGAGTTTCATTAACTTTTGTGCCTTTGACTGGATCTTCAGTATCGCTTGCAACCTGGTTGGATTCAGCACCACCGTTAGAAATTACCCCCGAATACTCTCGAACAACTTCTACTGTCACCTCCTCCACTTTTTCGTCATTTTGACTTGGCGGAGAATTTGAATTCGACCCCCTAACAGAGCTGTCCACCATCGCTTGAACATATTCTTCGGATTCACTTTTAATCGCCTCTGGTACTGAGGGAGAATCATTCTCATTTTCGGCTTTGATCGTTATTTGCGGATTTTCAGCAACTCCCGTATCAATTATTGGCTTTTCTTCGTCAACAACAACAACAGTGTTTGGGGTACCATTTAGTTCTTCTGTACAGTAAGAGCATTTGAATTTGAAATCCGCATTATCATCAGCTAGAAGTTTCTTGGTTTCATCTGATTGACAATCAAAATGTTGCCATCTAGAGCAACGATCACAGTTGATCATCTTCTGTCCATCATCGTAATTGTCTGCTCTAATACCACATAGGCAATCAAACTTCCAAGTCTCTGGAGAACCAACTGTACCATCAGTTTGATTACCATTGCTTTGTAAGGGATCCTCCTGTTGTTGTTGCCTCTTTCTCATTCTTTCCTCTCTGGTTTCAGCGGATGGTGATGGACTAGTAGCTGTTCCGTACATAGACTCCTTGAACTTCATTCTTTTAGCAGCACGAATCTCCGCAGCCCGCTCACGCAATAACTCCTCTTCCGCTCTTCTTCTCTCTTCTTCTTCTTTTCTTTTCAACTCTTTCTCTTCCAATCTGGAAGATCTCTTTCTGTTGGCAAGTAACGCTTGCATCTGGATCTCTCTTTTTCTCGCCAATGCCTGTCTTCTCTTCTTGACGTCAACTTGTAACACTTTATTTACGTGCTCTTTTAGGATGCTGTAAAGTTTATACTCGAGCGATGCTGTTCTTTTACCTGCCTTTTGTTTCAAATCTTTCAAATAGGAATCAAATTGGTAGATACCAACACTCAAGCATTTCCATTCCGTGATGACTGGCTCAATATCATAGAAAGACTCGTATGGGTTGTCGACCTTCGTCATATATTCCTTCCTTGATCTGTTGATCACCATTGGCCTAAATTCTAACTTTTTGTAATATAACCTTGCATCTTCCAACATGAAGTATTCTTCTTTGATACCGGACTTTACCACCTCATATAAGGGCAGAACTCTGGTATCCTCATGTGGCTTGTTATATTTATCGACGATCTTTCTGAAATTCTCGTGGCTTTTACTGTTGGCAACCTGGATCAAATTGTATATGATTTCAATTCTGCCACTCAAGTCCAATTTGTCATATTCAATATATTCTTCTTCTGATTTAGTCTGAAAAATCTTGTTTAAGTTCTCATCAAACTCATGATCCAAGTTTTCTATCTTGTACCCAGATACAAATTGAACCAATTTAACTTTCAAAACGCTAGTAAAGACGGGTGACGCAATCTTCAAAATCTCCTCCTCAAAAGTGTAAACATCAAATGCATCACCAATCTTGATAACATGTTTCATTAGATATAGCCACTGAACAACGTAACAATACTTATGGTTGGATCTCAATTCATTTAACTGGTTGGTATAAATCGGATCCTCGATCATCAATCTTGCTGGTGCTTTCAACAACAGTCCCTTTGTCTCATCGTCTATCAAATTTGAGAGATGCTCCGCAGGATGCGAATGGCCAACGTCGATAGAGGGCATCATATATAGCATTCAGAACCAACTGTTAAAAAATCTCGTAACTAACATATGATTATTGGGTTCCTAGCAAATGAAATTAGCTTGAAACACGGAATCTTGTATTCACGCATGTGTGCCACTGTTGATCGATCAATTGTGTTCGCGGGATCGATCGACTCTCTTCGACCGTGGGAAAGCGCGTCCGGGTCTGGTCAGTGGTCACTGGTGTTTTATCCCTGAATCCTAAATCCTTATACTTAATCCTGAGAGATTACCCTAATATTCTTACGTTAGATTACATGACTGAATCGTTGAATTACAATTTACGAATCGAGAATTCTATGATGCCCATAGCCCATACAAGAGAAGAAAACTGGTCTCCATCCCAATTAACGACCTTGTTGCTATCTGCAATGGAAGTGACCATTTAAGGAAAAAGGAAAGAAAGTAAAACGGCCGTTACCAAATTTTAATATGCATGCACACATATAGCTGCACTTAGTATTTGATTTATACGTACGTTCAATAATAAGTTAATATATTAATCAGTATTACTATCACCTAAATGTCAATATCGACGCGTCTCCGGAGACGACGTCACCGTCCCAACTCCAAGTCTCCAAGTTTCAAGAACTAAAGCTTTTAACTGGTAACAATTTGCAAGTCCTGACTCACTGAGCGCCGCTGAGCAGTGAGCACTGAGCGCACGATCGCGCGAGGAAATTCTAGAAGGACCCATGGAGTTAAGCCGGCTTTTCGCTGTGGCTGTGTGTGGGCCTCTAGCCTCCTGGTGGTGTCGCAGGGGCTGTGCTCCGCCCGGGCGGCCGGACTGGCACGGTACGTCAGTACACCGTGGTCCGTACCGTCCTACCAAAATCCCAGACTCCAGTCCCGACTCCCCAGAATCCCAGGCCCGCGCACGGGGTTGGAGCTTGGAAGTTGGCTTGGGCTGGCTGTTGGGGACTTCTAGTTTTAGCCACGCAAAGACCGAAGAGGGCTCTCCACTGTCCAGTCTCCCCTCCCTGAGTGCCTGCTCCGCTCACGGCCATCACATAAGCTTGCGTGCTCTCCACACATTCTCTCATGCTTTCCACCCCCACCCCGTGACCTCTGCTGACGTCAGCGATCCTCACTGCGTTGTCTGACTTGCTTGCGATCCACACCTCGCTTGACTCTTACTAATGAGGCTCGATCACAACAACCGATATATGTGCAGGTGTTTCTTTCTTGTTTCATTTCTTCCCTTTAGCATTCACTTTCTTGTACTATTACTTTTCTTCCTCTTTATATAATAAGACAACTTCCCGCAAGTTTCTTATATACATTTATCTTCCCATTCAAATTAATTCCCAAACCGGATATATATCTACCATATACAGACATTTCTAACGATTGCTACTTCCCCTGTTTCCCTTCCGATTAGTCATTTAGATAAAGGAAACGGAACTATTTTCAATACCCACCGCTATTTTACATTACAAGAAGCCCAGAAAAAAGGAATAAAAAAAAAACCGAAATCACATCCTTTGCAACAAGTATAGCTTATAAATACTAAAAAGAAACAAACAGATAATATTAAGCAACCAACATTTTATCAAACTCATAATGACCTCAACATTAAAGCGTACTTTAACGGATATCATGGAAGATGAATTATATTCTACCCCTCATTCGCAGCCCCAAGCTACATTTAACCAGGATGACTTATCAAATTATATTATGATGGATACCAATCAAGAACATATGATACAGACTCAGGAAGACGATCATCATCCCCATACACTTTCTCATAGTCATCCACATGCTTCTGTTAGTCCGCAGTATACATATAACTCCCAACAGCAGCCTTCTCAATACCTTGATAATATTTACAATTCTTATGCTAATCCAAATCTATTTGCTCACTCAACATTCCCGGATGATTTGTATTCATTTGAGGAACAAAGGCAGATGAGCCTTAATCAACAGCATCGCCAGCATCAAAATACCCAACAATCAAACACTGATATTAACCCAAAGGATACTGCAGCGACGGTAGAAATGAAATCCGAAAAATTCAATGATGATGATGTTTTGTTGGTGCCGCAAGACAACTATATCATCTATGATCACACTCAAACGGATCACTCTCAGTTTATGGCTGACTATTTACAGTTTGAACTTACTGCTCCTAAATCTTTTCCTCAATCAAACGAATTGAATATTTTTAAGACGGATGACGTTTACTTGGATGATGATTTTAGTGATGATGAAGAAGATGAAGATGAAGATTTGGATCAACAGAATAAATTGGAAGATATGGAAATGGATCTTGACGATCTAAGTAGCGAGAGCAGTTTTGGAGATGAAGATGATGAAAACTACTTCATGAGCAACGTTGATGATGTTGTGAATACCCACATAGGCAACCACAACTCTATCTACTCTTTGACTACTCCTCAAACGATCAATCCAAGAATGGTCTATATGAATGATAATGGTGTTAACGAAAACTTGAGTAGAGACAACTCGATGTTCTCCAATGAGAGATCAGGTGATAGTGCGCTATTTTATGACGATGAAGAAGAGGAAGAAGACGAGGAGGCTAATTTCTCTGATGCTAGCGATGATTTATACACACCAGCGTTTGAACAAAGAAGAGACAGTTTCTTGTCAGAACAGAAACCAGTTGTTGTCAAGACCGAGAAACATGAGGTTCCCTCTCCAACTTTACGTAAGTTGAAAGGTTCATCTAAGAAGAATGGTGAGAACAAGGCTTCGTCAACTTCCCAACCATCTGTCAATTCGGATGCAGACGGAGATGAAATGGAGCATGTGTGTCTGATTACAAACCCAAAGACAGGACATTCATGCAACAAGAGATTCTCGAGACCATACGATTTGGTCAGACATCAAAACACAATTCACGCCACACGCAGATCGTACTACAGATGTATGTTTTGTGAAGATGATCTAAGAAGAAGAAACAATATGGAACCAAATAACGAAATCGTCTTAGGTCTGAATTACAGATCGAGTTCCTTTTCCATTGAAAACTCCAATACAAATGTTGCTAACTCTCACAACTCGAAGAAGGTTAAGTCGCTTTCTACAACGGGTGACTTCTTGAGCAACAAGACTTTTAGTCGCTGTGATGCTTTAACAAGGCACTTGAGATTCAGACATGGTTTGAATAATCAACAGGTCAATGACGCTATGGATTACGCTAAGAAGCATATCGAATATTACGAAAACTAACTAAATTAGAGTACGTAAGTCTATTTCAGTGTTGGCTTCCAATAAAGATTCGGGGGAACTTTATGGATATTCGTTTTCAGGCCGTTTTAATGATTGTTGCTGTTTACCCTTTCTTTTTGTTTTATTTTTATAATTTGATTACAGTCTGATCTAGAAGTCATATATTGGTCATTTTTTCTCATTTATATGGGGTTTTGGAACGTAGCACATCTCGTTTCAATTTTTTCTCCTTTTCAGCATCATTTTTAAACTTTTTTTTTATTGACTATATTTTAAGTTATCTCGAATTTCAAATTTGCATCTTGGGAAATGCACTTTTCTTTCCTTTGTTACTCCGAACTGTTCCGACTACTTTATCTTCCCTTGACTATTTCTTTTGTATAAAGATCTTACTACTAATAATAACTCTATGCCTAAGTATTAATGATGCAACCATTTGTAGATTGTGAAGTGGAACATAGTATGTATAAGAAATGGCTTATGAATAGTCGATTTCTTTCAACTTTCTTCCTCTTGAGGCACTTAGTAATTACCCGGATTCAAATTACTAATTTAATCAACTAACTGAATGAACTATCTCTAAATTGGCTAAAATACGAAATAAATAAATTGTGTCAATATATTAATATCTAGAAGAAAGCCACAAAAGTTGCAAGATGTTTGAACGACACCAACAGGAAAGAAGAATATATAGAGGCAAGAAAATTTTTAAGAGTAAGTAAAGAACAAGAAAGAAGAAAGGAGAAAACCATGAATTAAGAAGAGTAATAACAAGGAAGAACAGAATAAAGCAAGACCGGCAGCTATATTAAAGGATATGAAGAAAAAGGGATGATGAAAAACGAGAGGAGCAGTACTCAGAACGGATAAGTGACTGGTTCGTTGTCAGGAGTGTACCCGTTAGCTTCTTGCTCCTTAGCCTTCTCTTCCAAGTATGGTAACAAGACATCTTTAAATTTAGTGAAACCTCTGTATTCCTGAACTTCTTCATCCCAACTCAAAATACCATCCAACAATCTACGTGGAATGTAAGGTTCTTTACAGAGCTCGACAACAGGCAAGAAGTATGTTCTGATTGTGAAGACAGTAACACCAGTCAGCGGCATCTTTCTTAATGACTGTCTTTCGGATCTGTAATACAATCTCTCAACATCAGTGGCATTAGTGGCTGTGTACCAACCAACAACGTCGTTGTCTTCATCACCAATAGATGTGGACCAAGCTAGATCGTCATCAGTTTGCAAGAAGTAGTTGTTACGAACAACCGGTTTATCTGGTGTTTGTCTTAAGAAGAACTTGTCCATTGGACTCATTAATTTTTCTTTGTATTTAGGAACACCACCTTCTGTATGAATCGCATACAATGGTTGGTTCAACTTATCTTTCAATCTCCAGAAACCAGCCAACATAATCGAACCACCTTTTAAGTAGTACTCACCTTGAGGGCTTTCAACCATGATTGCCAAATCATCTTGAGTCATTAATGAAGCCATGAGCATTGGGTCTTGTTTGAATTCGTCTTTTGGAATACCAACAAATTCAAAAACTTCACCTGTGACGATGTTGTCAATACCCTTCTCCGTCTTTTTGAACAACTTTGGATATCTCTTGGGTAGGAACTCTCTGAATTCCATTAGAAGTTCGATGGCACCATCCCATGCTTCAGGTAGAGTACCATATAATTCACTTCCTTTTTCTTTTACTCTTTGCAATTTTCTATCGTGAAATTTGTGCCATTCATTATCTAACTCAATCCAATTGTTCCAATCCATTGATCTGATACCCATTGTAATGAAATACGTATGCTTGAATGCCCTGTATGGAATAGGTCTGGTCTCAGTGATGGACCAATCTTTGAATTCTTCCACTGGCGGATAGGTGAAGATTTCTGGAGTCCAAGTACCGTATTTTCTATTCTTGTTGTTTGCTTTTTGAGGCGAAACCGGCTTGTAGCTCTTAATGAATGCTGTGGGTTGTTTTTTGGAGAAGGTTTTGGTGAATAACAAAAATGGGATCAACAAAGCGCAGAACACCATGCAGAGCAAGGTCAAACCCAAAGAAGTTGAAATGTTCAACGCTTTGCATATATTTTCAACTTGTGACATCAATAACAACATGTTGTGTAAGTTTTATTTTTTCTTAATCGTAAAAGTTAATGACTGCTGAACGTATGCTTAGTTTTTGGTAAAAGAGTTTTGTAACCGTTGAATGTTGATGTTGATAACTAAAGATCAGTGCGATGATGAAAAAAAAAATAGCACAGATAAACGATCGACTTTGGCAAAAGACCAGAAAAGAACAGGATTTTCACAAGAGAAATTTGTGCCTATATAAACAAATAGAATATTCAGTCAATCAAATAGGCTGGATTTAAAATGTATTTAAGTAGCTAGAAACTTGGTAGCAGAAGTTGGGCACCTGATGCTACTGGTTTCATCTCGTCACACCAGAACAATGATAAGCCTGCACCAAGTTTCCTGAAACGGTAATTGTTTCCAAAGATAAAAAAGTGGAGGTTTGATGTAAGCACAGCCGCGTTTTATTGAGATCGTGCTTCTGCTGGCTTTTTTTTAGGGGAAGAAATGCGGGAGTGGCAGGGAGAGGTGGTTCGTTTGGGAGGCATGTCTGTCGTACTCACGAAGGGTACAAACCATTAAAGTTGTTCAGATACCATTTTCTGAAACCTCCGAGAGTTGCAATTTGGAGCTACCCAATTGGGCGACGTCAAATGGTGGTTAGGTATCTATATTAAATCAAATTACATATAGTATACATTTAGGAACTACAATAATCTACTTGAACCGTTAGGAAATCAACGCCGGGGAGGAACAAGGAATGCGAGAAAAGCCGTTGTCCTAAATCGATCCATATGCCAATTCACGTCGAGTCAACCAACGCACGAGGACACGCGTTTGGGATCCATATTTCGTGGTGCCATCTTAGTTGCGCTTCAATCGTTTAGGAAATATGGTCCTGCTGATGTTTTTGTTTACATTTTTTGATCCATTAGCTTCCTATCTATAGCTAGTCTGAATTAATCCCTTTTATTCTTTTGATAAATATTGTTTCGCAAGTTTTCATGACTTAAAAGGAAAAATGATCTGAGAATTGATCCCTTTACTTGGTCTCAAACGGAGAGCTCCCACGTCGTTTAGGTGAATATGGAAATCCTTGATAGACTTATTTGTATAGATCAGCTTACAAATATGATTTCTACTATATGTGAGCGGCAATCGACATTCTACTAACATTAACAACCAATTTGTATATTAGGTTGAGGTTCAACTTCTTGGTTCTAACTAAAGTGCCAGATCAAGATGTATGTAACGGCACTAGTTTCTGGTTTAGGCATTAGAAAACGAAAAAAAAAACTAAACAGCCAAAAAAAAATAAAATAATCGTAACATGTAAATCTCTACACCAAGAAATCTGCTATATATCCGCAGTGGTCATTAAAACTGAAAACGCAATTGTGATATATATATATAGTAATCACGTAAGCAGTGTTGTATTTCTCGATCTGTCAACGAACTCGTTGTTTCGTATATTAGTTGTTAATTGTTTAGGTATTAAGTGGATAGTCCTTATTCGAATGATAAAAGATACATCCATCCATATACACATACTATAACTATAATTAATATCATTTATAATTTATCTGGTTGATTGCACTACCTATATTAAAGTACTATAGTTAGCTATAATTACGGCATTGGTTTAACACATTTAATATTAATACCCTGTAAGTTGTAACTTGTAAGTTGTGACAACTAAATGCGTCTATCGACGCTTATCGACGTTGGTTCTACGAACAAATCAAGTATTCTTTAATACTGGGTCCTTTTCCTATCTATTATATACTACTTTAGGAGTGCTTCTTCTTAGGGAGGCGTCTTAGTATTGAAAACAGTGGTCTGTAGGTGGTTGAGAGACCAACCAACAGACTTCTCCTCACGTCTTTCAGCACTCGATATATCTATTATATAGTCTATTACGTGAATACCAACCAAGAACAAGTATAATTAGATCATCTTAGAATAATCATCACGTCTATAACTGCGTTAACGTTATATACCCGTTACATAAATTAAAACGACCACGCTGTAGTAGAATTGTTGTAATTACTTCTTTCTATGTCTACGATAGTTATGTTACTGCTTAAAATTTGTAACGTAACAATATACGAAATTGGAGAGTATTGGCCAATAGTCTGATACCCAAACCCACCTCCTTATCGAAATTATAAAAAAGATCAAAGACGAACCCCACCCCATGTTAGGTTAATAGATACATGGCAAAAAGTGCATGGGTGGTAGACTAATTCGAATTTAACACAATTCACTATTATATATATATATATATTATAATATTTTAAGCCAACCTACTCATTGCTCGATGATACCTGCTGGTCTCAATGTAATTGGTACCTGCCTTTATATTATATATATATATATATATATATTACAATTTTTGAGCAAAAGAAAAAGAGCATGGATAAATAAATGAATTATAAAGTCTGGAAATTTCACTAGATCTCTATATTTCATATGTGTGTATCTGTTCTATTAACGTGGGATACTTGGGCCTGTCGGTTTTCATGTGACCGTATGAGTTTTTGATCAGATATCCATGCTGATATATATATTGTACAGGCTCGTATAATCTAGATGGGTAGCCTATACATTAATGTCATGACTCGGGAATCGTGATCCATATATAAGCTGCATTAACCTCTAATTCTTTAATTGATTGCCCATGTCGTCGATCCGAACGAATTGGGCACTTCCCCAACGGGTGAAAATGCATATTACTGAATCCTGATGCCGCGACGCGTCCCGTGCTAAAAAACACAAAAACATGCACATATATATAGGCACGAGATGGGCAGCTGCGTTAAAAACGCGTGTTTGTTTGCGACCAAGAGGGCTTGTTGTCATAAGGGGGGGGGGGCTCGAGGCGGTGCCACTTCGATTATCCAATTTATTTACATGTATATATATATATATATATTATATCACGGTCGCAATATATATATTATGTATATTATCCTTCTGGTTGGAGTATACTGTAGTCGATGTAGAAGGAACATATATATATATATATATATATAACCGATGGGGATCTTATGATGTGTCTACATGTTCTGCGGTGCACGCAACCCAAGTCACAGGCCCTCGCCCCTGGGCCTGGGGCCTTTCATATATATGGTAATTGGTACGTTGGCACCGCCAGAGAAACGGACGCACCACGGTCCACAGACTACAGTCCGCGAGATCGCATGCAAAAAATATATTATATATCCCCAAACGGTCGAAACTCTTCACATTCCAGTGGTCAAGTTTTGGCTCGTTGGTGTATTTACACATTGCCATATATTATTTTATGTAGTTGTCTTTTTGTAATTTAGCACCATATATCCTTCCTTTGGAACATTCCTTGATAGATCCATTAGTTTCATAGATTATTTTATTTTAATTTGCGTTGCGATAACGAATAAGATAAAACAATGGGTGGAGTGTTTTCAAAACTGTTTGTAAGTATTAATATACATACAGATATTTTTCTCCCTAAAAGTTATAGCTTCATGAATCAAGATGACATCGAAGTACTAACATAACTTGTATTTGCTGATCACAGGGTTCTAAAACCAAGGAAATTAGAATGTTGATGCTAGGTTTGGATAACTCTGGTAAAACCAGTAAGTATATTTAAGTTAACCTCATTTGTTGTTCCCATGAAATAAGTTGTACTAATCTTACATTCCCTACGAAAAAATCTAGCAATCTTATACAAATTAAAGTTAGGTAAAGCAGAGAAGACTGTTCCTACAGTTGGTTTCAACGTTGAAACGATCAAATACAAGAATATGGTGATGAATACCTGGGATGTGGGAGGACAAGAAAGAATTAGAGCTTTGTGGAGACATTATTTTTCAGGAACAGATGCATTGATTTTCGTCATTGATTCCAACGATCAAGTCAGAATGCCGGATGCTAAAAAGGAGTTGTACAAAGTGATCAACGATAAGGAATTGAAAGGATGTCTATTGACTGTTCTGGCGAATAAACAAGATTTGGACGGTTCACTGAAACCTAAAGAGGTTATCGAATATTTTGAATTGGAAAATTTGTCTGGTCACAATTGGTGTGTCATTCCAACTATAGCCATCAATGGTACCGGTTTAACTGAAGTTCTAAGTTGGATATCAAATAACTTGCCAAGATGATGCTAATATTTGCGATGTTTATTCATTTTGTTTTTACTTACTCGCTTTTCCGTTCCTTCTTTTTTGCTGCTGTTTCAGGATACCCATTTCTTATGTCTGTCTTTAATTCTATCGTTCCCCATTAATACTTTACTTCTGTTCGTTTTATGTTCTATATTTTATTATCTGCTTCTCTATGTATTGACAATCTCGTGTGGTTTACCAATCGTTTGTATCAGAATATAACATGATCTCCTCTTTTCTTATCTGTTTGAGAGGCTTGATTTATATTGAGGAAACATCTAACTTGAAATCTTTCAGAAGATGAAAAAATATGGAAGTGTTATTAATTGGCGTATCGAACTATGGTAAACATGTATTTTAAACCGACAAAGTCGTAACAGATCCATCTTCGTTACCGATGTATGCCTTTTCGGCCATGCTGACGAACAAACCTGTTTCGACAACTCCAACCATGGCTTTAATTTTGTCGTTCAATTCTTTGACCTTTTCAACTGGGATTTCACCAAAATCGCAATCGATGATAAACATGCCGTTATCAGTAATCACTGGACCAGCTTTTGCAGGTAAACCGGATCTGACAACCGGCTTTCCTCCCAACTCAGTCAACTCCTTTAAGATCTTGGTGTAAGCACCAGGAACCACTTCAATAGGAACACCCTTCTTCCAACCCTTTCCTAAGATACCCGTGTTCTTTCTGTAATCGGCAACGACGACAAACTTTTTAGCACAGTCGGCAACCAACTTCTCTTGTAACAAGCAGGCACCACCACCTTTGATACAATTCAAAGATGTGTCAATTTCATCGGCACCATCAAACGCAATATCTATGGTTGGATACTCTTCGATGGATCCTAATCTAAGTCCATTGTCAATGATCAATTGCTTGGATTGGAAACCGGTTGGGATGCAAACCAATTCAGTTTTGTTTGGCTGTTGCCCAACTCTTTCGGCCACGTAAACAACGGTGGATCCTGAGCCAATACCAACAATTCTATGTTCTGGCTTTAAATTGTCGTCCACTGCAGAGTATGCAGAGAGTCTCTTAGATTGTTCCACTAAATCAGTCATGGTTCTCTTGGGTTGTTTTAAGGAGTGGATGCTTCGGATGTTTGTGTCGGTAAAGTGTGTTACTAAAGTAGTACTATATTGACGGTACAGTATCCTAGATATAAACATACAAGTAGTTAAATCATATATTCACCGTTTCCCAAAATAAACTATACGAATAACAAAACGAACTAATTATAAAAGAATGAGATGCCTTCCAACCGACCCAGTGAAACCCGAGGCCTGTGTCTGTGTCTGGGGATCGCAGCCATGGTCGATTCGAAATTCAAAAAAAAAAAAAAGAAAAAAAAAGAAAAACAATGCGCTTTTTTCCTGCTCCTCCTTCCTTTTTAAGTGAAAGCCACCCGCCGCTGGCAGCTCTGGCAACAGGCCCCTTTTTAATTGTGTGGGGGAGAATGGGAATCTCTTCAGATTGTTTTTGCTCCTTTTTGCTGTTTGTTGTCAGTTTGTGTTGGCTCCCCCCTCCCCCCCTAATGCACAATATTCAGAATTTCCTATAATTTAGAGCTGTTCACTTTCTCCACGGACAAGGTTCCATCTGCGTTGCCAATGTATGCCTTTTGTGCCATTCCCACAAACAACCCCGTCTCAACAACACCCACGATCGATTTGATCTGGTTGTGCAATTCTTCTACCTGGTGTGTTTCAATCTCACCGAAATCACAATCGATGATAAAGTTACCATTATCAGTGATCACTGGGCCAGCTTTGGCCTTGCCAGCATCACGTAGTTTGGCCTTTCCGCCTAACAACTTCAACTCTTTCAAAACTTTGTTGTAGGATAAAGCAACAACCTCGATTGGAACACCATTTCTCCAGTCTTTGCCTAACTTACCGGTGTTTTTTCTGTAGTCTGCGACGACGACAAACTTCTTCGAGCATGAGGCAACCAATTTCTCTTGTAGCAAGCAGGCACCACCACCTTTGATCAAATTCAAGGATGTATCGATTTCATCAGCTCCATCGAATGCAATGTCAATGTCAGTGAACTCTTCGATGGTGCCTAATCTTAAACCGTTGTGAAAGATTAACTCTTTGGCTTGGAAGCTGGTTGGAATGCAAATAAATTGGTCTTTATTCTCCAATTGTCCGAGCCTTTCAACGACGTAAACAACAGTTGAACCAGACCCAATACCAATAACTTTATAAGAAGGATCTAAGTTTTGATCCACGGCGGAGTACCCAGCCAACTTCTTGGATTCTTCTATCAAATCTGACATTTTCTTTGTAACTTTTCGTATATCTGATTTTGAAATCAGACTAAAACCATTTATAAATTGACCAGGTATCAACTGGTGAACCTTTGCATATATATATATATACGTGGAAGGGGTAGATTACTAGACAATTGGTGAAGCCCACCAAAGGCTACGAGAACACCATTTAGCCTATTTCTTACGTCTGCACCGCCCTGTAAATTTTAAGTCTCGGTATCCAGCAGCACCTGATATAATAAATTACCACATCATCATAATCTCAATTTCTAACATCACGTGATATACATTGAGGGCTGCTTCTAGGAACACAAGCCCTTGTCTGTCCGCAAAGCCGCTTTGTTCTGGTGCTTTTACATCTGTGCTCTCTGAAAAATTTCTTCAATTTACGTAATCATTTTAGAAGGATGGAAAAAATTTCAACTATTGTGTGAGCGGACGGGAAGTCCTTTGGATGATGGTCTGTAGTCCTCCTGGTGGTGGTGGTCCTCTCTTTTGTTATTTTTTTGCAATTTGATCTCAACTGAGCTAGACAGCTGGGATGGATTTAAAGCTTCGAACTTGTAATTCAA
The DNA here is from genome assembly GCA_030564825.1 of Ogataea sithepensis. Lineage (NCBI taxonomy): Eukaryota > Fungi > Ascomycota > Pichiomycetes > Pichiales > Pichiaceae > Ogataea > Ogataea sithepensis. The sequence continues at coordinate 18,791 of JAJMAB010000127.1, read as the reverse complement.
TCATAACAACAATCATGTCTGCTGCATCCAAAGTTTTATCCACCGAACCAACTGAATTAGAATTACAAGTTGCTCAAGCTTTGATTGATTTAGAAACTAGCTCTCCTGAATTAAAGGCTGACTTGAGACCTCTACAATTCAAGTCAATCAAGGAGATTGAAGTTTCGGGTAACAAAAAGGCTATCGTCGTTTTTGTCCCTGTTCCATTATTAGCTGGTTTCCACAAGGTCCAAGTTAGATTAACCAGAGAATTAGAAAAGAAGTTCCCAGATAGACATGTCGTCTTTTTGGCTGAAAGAAGAATCTTGCCAAAGCCAGGTAGAACCTCTAGACAAGCTCAAAAAAGACCAAGATCAAGAACTTTGACCTCTGTCCACGATAAGGTTTTGGAAGACTTGGTTTTCCCAACTGAAATCACCGGTAAGAGAGTTAGATACTTGGTTGGTGGTAACAAGATCGCTAAGGTCTTGTTGGACTCTAAAGATTCTTCCAACATTGATTACAAGCTAGACTCTTTCCAATCTATCTACCAAAAGTTGACTGGTAAGCAAATTATCTTTGAAATCCCAACCGAAACCTTATAAATTATGAAATAAAAAATGTTCGTTAACTGAAGAATAAGAAGACAACAGATATTGGAATTGACAGTTAAACTATAGTCATTTTATTCAATTTTAATTATAAAGGAACATCAAACGGTTTAAATCTACTAATTTTTATTAATGCATAGTTGAAATCAAGTGTTTTTGCAAAAACCTATTTGGGATCTCTTCTGATGGTTGATTACCTATCCTCGTTTAGTCTATTTGTATAATATAGAAAATATTGGAGGAAATCAGACTTGGTTTACTTGATGTTAAATGTATGCATTATTTTAAATTTAGTTATTTTAGTTCGTATGTTGTTTCGTCTTGTTGGTTTTTTTATGTTTGTTTTTTCTTCCTGTTTTTTTTGGGGCAGCTGCAATTTTGGTCATAGTTTGTAAAAAATATTTTTTTTATCTTCTTCTTATAATAATAAAAAAACTTATATTTAACTGTTTACGGGAAAGTAACTTGTAATATCATCATAAATGGTGAATGGTTCTTCGCATCATCGTTCTTTGAATGTGCGCGTAACAAAAAAAGTGCATGTAATGGGTGAATAACGGCTTCAACATATAAATTTCTATCTGGTTACAAGTTAACATTCAGAGAACTTTCTGCCCCCTAGGACCCATAAATAACGAGTTGTTATTCTGTACATACAGTCAGATATCTTCCTGATGTTTAAATTGCCCATACCGAAGAGATCACTAATCGGAGCTCTTAGGTACTTTTCAACTAGTTTGGCGCACAACAATACTAATATCATACAGGACAAGCTCCCCTCAAAAAAGGCCTTCAGAAACTCTAGAGCCGTCAGTAGAAAGCGAACTCCCTTACAGTTGGCGATAGGCCAAGTTAATGATTTTTTCCAAACAAGAAAGGTTAAAAATGAAGATGCATACAAGTTGGCAGTTCGTATCAGCTTGTTCAAATTAGTGCGATCAAGAAATGTTTCTACAGGGACTATTGTTAGCTTCTTGTTGCATTTTTATCCCAAATTGGATGTGGTACTTCGGCAGACAAAGTTTCTTGATAATAATTCAACGCAGAAAGTATCTGATGTGAAGCCATTGTATTTCATTAAACCGTTTGATCTCATGAGCCTAGAAGCTGTATATGGAGTGCTCTTATCAGACGGTGCTGCCGAGAAGCTCGACGAAGATGATCTCATGGCTAAATTCGATGCATTTTACAATTTTGCAAAGAAAAAAATTCACGATCAGCCAACATCGGACTATCCAAGAGCTAGCGTTAAACGAATTCTTCAACTTTTTGATATGCACGCAGAGAAAAGACATTTTGAACTGTTGAGCCAAAAGGTTTGTTCAGCAAGCAAAGAACTTCTTGAGATTTACCAGTTTATGGATGACAGATACAAATCTATTGTGAACTCATTCAGGGAAAGTCTTTTGAATGGAAAGAAAATGACCGAAAATGATCGGTATTATACCGTACTAGGATTAATCAAAGAGTTCGATAATGCAGAATTTACTGGGTACAACCCTCATTTTAGACTTTCTTCTGACATTACTGAGGCAATTTTCCAATTGGATCATGAAGACTTCATGGAAATTTTTAGTTTGTTGATAAGTTCGGGATATGTATTGATGGTAACCGACCTTTTGTCTCCGTTTATTATTAAGTTCCGTTATGCGCTTCGTGGAAACATAGAAGATCGTTACCTGTTGACAAGGGGAGTGAAGGCTCCCAAAAACGACGAGGCGAATCGTATAATTTTACCTTTAACCCAACAGGAAAAACTTATAGTTTCTGAGCATTATTCACCAGCAATGTTATTCGCGCTGGTTGAATATGCCTGCGAAGTGAAAGATGAACGAAGCTCAAAGGTTTACTTGGGTATATTGAAAGAGAAAATGGCTGACACTAAATCTGCAAACAGTTCTATTTTGTTTAACGACTGCAGGCTCAGGCATCACTTCACCTTTGAAAATTTCATGAAAGATTATCCTGATGGTAAACCAATGAATGTTCAATCCGCTATTGATTTTTTGGAAAGAAAGGTCGTTGATTTTGATCTCCCGGAACTTACTGTGATCACCAGAAAATATATTCACAAAATCTACCTTGAGCAGCTTGTCAAAAGAGGTGCTGACTTGAAATTAGCGATGGATTACTATGAAGCTTTTTCACTCAACGATGAGACATTCTTCAAGAAGCTACGCCTATCTGATTTTTGTCCCAGTGATATAAAGTTGCGTTATACTCACAAGTTGCATCTAACGGCCAATATCTCCGATTCTGCTGTTTTGCTATATGATCTTGCATTGACTGACTCGAATCTATCAGAAGAGAGTGTTTTACTTTTGTTTGAGTCTTTACTAGAAGCATTCGACACTCAAATAATTCGTTCCAAAGACACAATTATTCCATTTTTAAAATGGATCTCTAGAAGAGGAAATGACGAGCTGTATGAAAACTTTTTTGCTATCATGGAATCAAAGTATGGCTTTAGGTTTTTGCCTCGTTTTTCGATGGATTCCACGATTTTTGAGAAAATATTCGACGGTAACCCGGCATTAGCTACCAAGATCTTCAAAATGGTGCACCGTCGCAGCCCTTCATCGTTGCCCTACGATTCCTATGTTTGGTTGATACAAAAATTGATCAACATCGAGAGAATAGAGGAAGGGCATGAAGTATTCGCACTGTTCAAAAAAGTGTGCTCTCACTATATGGCCATCTTTACTAGCAAGGATATGGTATCGTTGTTGAAGTCGTTGGATTGGATTCAAGATCCGATACACAAGAAGAGACGCGTCGTTCCTAGTAAGCAATATGATCCCTACGATAAGAAACGATTGCGTACCGTTGGTCCCCAGAAAAAGAAGTCAAAACTCCATAAAAAGGAATATGATATTAAGTTGTTTGACTATGATAAGTTGGCCACCTAAATGTATGGTGTCGTATGAAATAGGTATAGTTAATTTTGCATATATACAATATAAAATCGATGCTCATAATATAGAAATTAATAAAATGCTAGGAGAGAAAAGAAAAGAAGTAAAAAAAAACCAAATAAACCAAATTATTTATCCCATATAGTAAAAAAGACTTAAGAAAAACACGAAGATGAAAATGAAGAATTTAAGGACATGAATCAAAAAAAAGGAAAAAAAGACATTCGAGCAATTAATAAAAATAAACTCCCAATGTGGCAAAGCTGGTCTTAAGCACTATCGAACCTATTCGAATGCAGTAATCACTGGTTATAATCGGTAGCCCGCCTAACAAAACCCGCATAGCCTGGTGTATCACTATGTTTGGAACTAGGACTCAACTCATCATTACTGAAGCTATTCTGTTTATATCCAGTGTCAAAACCATCAGCTCGTTTGATCCACCCTCTGTCGGTTTGCACCCTTTGCAACGGTGGGAGCTGGTGGTTTAGAGCCTTTAGAACTTCCTCGTTGCCTCTGCCTCTTCTCAACAACTCCATTAATTCTTGGTCCTCGTTATCCGAATCCTCTGTGTGGTTATTATTAATTTCCGTACTCGTGTTGGCAATGGTAGCAGGTCTTCCTTTCAAGACGACATGTCTACGAAATTGTTTCTGTCTTCTCGTCGGGGAAGATGCAGAAGATGGAGGTTGCGGTGAAAGTGCCTCCATTGGATCCAACGCAAGGTTGCTCAATTGAGATTTAATTCTCGGACGTGGTGAGGCCTCGATTGCCAAGTTTGTTATCTTTGGTGCAGGTATTGGGTGCAAAGAATCCTCGTCTTCCTGCAATTGCTCTTTGTTCTCTAGAGGAGGAGGGGTCAGAATAAAGCTCTCCTCCTCGTTAGCTTTTGGCTCTTCTTGTTTCGTCGGGTTGTAACCATTTAGTAACTTTATTAACAAGACTGATACTATTGCAACGACCAGGATGAAATTTACTAGTTTGACGATTGGTGAAGGTGAAGATGATCTCATCGGTGGCTGATAAAACTGATAGGGGGCTGTAGGGTTTGGAGATGAAGTCAAATAAGTTACAATTGGGTAAATTAAGCATAAGCCCAATATCAATGAGGGGACATGCACCCTGACCTTATGATCTGTGGAATTTATTATATCCATATACAAATCTAAGTTCCAAATCGCCACGAGTGTAACAAAAGTAAAATTTGCTATTAATCCAATCAGCTTTATCAGATCAGCAAATATTTGATCAAAATTGATGACGGCTTTGGGCGTCTCGTTGGTGTGCCTTTTCAGCAATTCGGACGACTCCTCTGGATCGATTGTCTTGTTGTTAAGTTTCAATGGTTGATCCAAAGGATGCAAATTTTTTGCTTTGTGTTTCTCGGAATGTAAATCGACCTCAAATGCTATATTGTGTTTTAGTTGGTCACCGAAATTCTGTAAAGGTTGAGAGACTGGACTGGTAGATTGGTCTTCTTTACCACCAGTATGCGATCTGACTCTGAAGAATCGCTTGTGTTGAAGTTGTTGTTGGTTTGTAGATGCAGTGGTATTATTTGTCTCTACTGATGTTTTTGAACCACCAGATTGGATGGTGGCCTGGTCCGAAGAGGATGCAGTGATATCGTTGGACATGATTCTTTGAAGCTTATCAAAAGTGGTGGTGGAATTCTTTCTAAATCTGGATAGTATCTTTGGTTTGACCCGCGAAGCGTCAGTCATTTTTGTATTTGTAATATGATATTGATGATAAGCGGAAGTGAATGGTTGATAAGATAGTTGATGGATAAAGGAAGCCTTTAAGGTAATTTCAGGAAAGCGGCTCCAAAGCAGCTGTTTTCCAATTGTAGATAAATCGCAGCAAATAATTCTATGACCCTTTGGACTATGTGGTCTTCTTGCGGCACTTCCTATTTGTATCGTTTATATTTAGATTCCTGAAATTCAACTTTTTGAGTTTGAAAATACCAGTAAGGAAGAGTCTCGATATCTATCAAAAAAGAAAAAAGACTAAGGTATAAGCATAGAGATATCAACAATATCGTATACACTCTAGAGCAATGAGAGCAGCTCAGAGTTTCTACAATGTGCAAGTTTTCTTCTTCGGTTGCACAAAGGGGAAGAAAAAAGCATAATAACTCGAACAAATGCAACAAGCGTCATTCCCGTTCTTCTTTGTTGGCCCTCTGGCCTTCCCCGGTGGGTGAACACTGAAAAGTTTCGAATCAGGAAATTCGTAAATAAGTCGTGTTCCACAAAGAACACCGCCCGTTCTTAAACAAGAATCGACCCCGTCAATTTCAGTATAGACCCTGGTCGATTTCATAAATCTGCCAAAACTGTGTGCGGTACCATGCATTGTACACTCGGCAACGCGCCAACGGCGAACGCGAAACAAAGAAGAAAAGGGTCGAGATTAATGCCAAATCTGCCACACTGTTCGAGCGTGCCGATAAGGGCACAGGCTCAAGCGGATCAATCAGGAACAAGTGAAAAAACTCTAACCAGCGTTGCCGTACCGAATTTTACACGATGGATCAAAAAACAACCCTAAACTTGTCTTACCACCTCAATTGAACCTGTTAAAATGTAGGATAAGTAACTTTTGACCCGAACAAACTCAATTGAATTTAAATTATCTTATGATATATTTAAAAGTAACAAGAATAAATTCTTTTTGATAATATACTATATACTTACAAAAAATAATATAATATGATATATAATATAATATAAAAAAAGATTTCACAAAAAATGATATTCGATATCAGTTAAAGCAAAACAGCAAAACAATAAAAAGAAATTAAATCTAAAACAATAATATACTTTAAAAGATGATTAGTTTAATTTAAATTAAGTTGGATTGATTTGCTTATTTGAACTTCTTACCGAACAAGATCATTTGCAATTGATCGTACATGGAGATGACACCGGCACCAGCAACACCTCTCAAGATGTTAGCACCACAACCCTTGAACAAGGACTTGACACCTTCAGCAGCAACAATCTTCTTGAAGGCATCGAAGGCACCATCGTACTTAACGGCTTGACCGGAGGTCATCATCATTCTTCTTCTAACGGTATCCAATGGGTAAGAAGCGGTAGAAGCACCAGTGGTGACAGTCCAACCCAACAAGAAAGCGGCCAAGAAAGAACCTTCCAATGGACCAACCAAAACAACTGGCTTCAAAGAATCGTATAAACCGAAGTACAAACCTCTGTAGACAATAATACCAACAACGGATGGCAAGAAACCTCTGTACAAACCAGCAATACCATCAGAAGCCAAGGTCTTCTTGTAAACATCAAGCAAACCGTTGAATTGTCTTTCACCGTTACCACCCTTGGTAGCCTTGGCATCGTTAGCCAATCTGGTTCTGGCGTAATCCAAAGAGTAAACGAAGAACAAGGAAGTGGCACCAGCCATACCACCAGAAGCTAAGTTACCAGCAAACCATTTCCAGTAACCTTCGTCCTTCTTGAAACCGAACATCTTCTTGAACTTATCCTTGAAAGCAAAGTTCAAAGCTTGGGTTGGGAAGTATCTGATAACGTTAGCGGTGTTACCTCTCCAGAATGAGACTAAACCTTCTTCAGCAGCAGTTCTCTTGAAACATTCAGTGATACCGTCGTATCTCTTAGCTAATCTACCTTGCTTGATCATTTCATCTTGGTTTTGAATCAAAAGCTTAACTCTTTCAATTGGAGCAGCAGCAGTCTTGGAGACGGCGGCGGAAACACCACCCATCATGAAGTCAACGAAGAAGTTGGATTTTTGTTCAGACATTTTTCTGGTTTAACTGTAGGGAATATTATATAGATCTGATTCACAGAAAGAAAAAACGAAAAAAGATTTTAAGAGGAAAAAGAAAGAATTCGGAAAAGAGTAAAAAAAGCGTGAAAAGAAGTGGAAAGAGAAAAGAGAGGAAGAAATAGTATATATATTGTGTTGAGGGAAGTGTGAATTGGACGGGCAAGCCAAGTTTGCAACGTTTTCGTGTTGTCCAATTGTCGAAGAATTTTTGGAGGAGGCAGCGAAGAGGAGGGGGTTTGGGGGAGAAGGGAAACGACTCAGCGCGAGGGGCCCCCCTGATACGCCCCCCTGGTGGACGGCCGCAAGACGGGGCTACCTGGAAGTGCCTGCCATCATGGGTCGGCGGGGTGTCTGGCCGGATACGCGCGGCGGGGAGGTCTGGTTCGCTGTTTGTTCGCGAAGTGAGCACTGTGATTGGCTGGTGTGTCCGTATGTGTGGAGGGACTGGAAATGTCTATCTGCCCAGTGCGGGCAGGTAGGGTAAGAGAGCGGCGGTCGGTGGGGGTGCGAGCCAGCCGGGATGGTGTTTCCAAGCTCTTCTTTTGCTAGGTGGCGGAATCGGTTTGTACGGAAATCATTTACAGCGATGGCGGAAGAGTCAAGAAAGCATCTATTAGGTAAGCATTACAGTAACTGGAGTCTGGGTATAGTACCGTGCGCTGACAGCCTGAGCCTGGCAGTGAGCACTGAGCACTGAGCACTGGGCAGTGTCACCAGGGCAGTCTCGCGATCTTACAATTGCAGCTGCTCTAACTTTCTTATACATGTCATGTGAATTTGTACTATATATATGTATGCATGTAGAGAGATCTCGATCCAGTTCCATATACTTGGGATGGCATATAGAAGTTATAATAGTGCGTGTATTTATTCCACTCTTCAACCTTAGCTTATAGCAGTCCTACTGGTTTCAAGGAGAGACTTCTTATATATATATATATATATATGGATTATTTTGAGAAAGCCAGAAGGAACGTTAGCAACTCGTTTGTTCTTATTCAACAGATAAATTTGTATATATATATATATACAGCAGGTGAAATCAAGTTGGTCAGAAGATGATTATTATAGAGAACGAACTATAAATATAATGGCTGACGATAAATTTTGTTAGCGCTTAACTATGGGAGAGATATCAACAGGTTTTATAATTATCACTAGCCACTTATACTAACCGATACCTGTCCAACCTGCCTTCATCGACTGTATATATATATATATATTATATACTTCAAGGGACTCAAACTCTCTTGCTCCTATTTCGCCATGTATCCCTCCGAGAGAAGACGAACGGAGCCTGGACAATTATTATAGGTGTGCACGCGGGCGCGTACGCGTGTGAATCACCATTTCCAATCCGATACCGAGTTCTCTCAATCCGAATCACAGCAGCCATCTTTGAGATGTATCTGTATTTTTTGTAAGTCGTATAAATTGTGATCGGATATCTGGTGTACATTCTACGTTATACGTTATATATATATATTATATATATATATATATATATATTATATAATACTCGTTGTTTCAGGATCCATCAGTGCCCCTGGCAATTCCTTATTTTCAACGAAAGAAATTCCGGCCTATACAGCGAGCAGCATTATAGGGATCGAGAAGAAAAAGAAAGGTCGGTAGTAATTCACGGGCCAATAGTAATACCCATGCACACATATACGGCACGCGTATATCGATCGATCTTTATCGGAGAAAAAGAAAAATTTAACGATTTATATGATACTCTTCATAAGTTATATATATATATATATATATATTATATAGTTTTTATATTGATCGACCTTAAATAACCCTACCATGATTCTTTCGAGTGCAATTTGCGCTGCCTAATTTTTTTGGCTTCTTTTTTCACTCACAAGTTCGCAACTGCCAACTTGCTACTTACAATAGTATTGATTATGTAATCCGCCCCGGAGAAACAAATCTCACTGGAAAGCTATTCATGGAAATTGCTCTGTTTTGACTTTTAGTGGTATAGGCTTGCAAGTGATCTAACTCGGTTGCCATTGAATATTTATATTATATATATGTAATCATAAGCAATTGTCCTGTAACATCACCATTTATCAATTAAAGATCATCTAAATATATCATTCTTTTTTTGTGTATATTATACATATATATATATATATATATATATATCAATTGATATCATCCTCCCTCTTGCCAATTGTGGTTTCAGTGCGAGGTTTTTAGCCAGTACAAATTTTTATATTATGCCGGGTGTTTGAAGGAAGAAAACGGGATAGACCACTCGTTTCCACTCTAGGGTATAGGGGGTGCAGAACGGGAGAGATCTATCGGACTATCAGAGCCTCTGAGATTTGAACGGTTTGCGACTCGGACAAAACAGGCGGCTGAAATATATTATTATATATATATATATATATTAAAGAACCAGGCGGCAAGATTGTGAATTTTCAAGTTATGCTTGCCTGTATATATATATATATATATATATATCAGACTGATTGATTGCTCTACAACTACTATGAACATTATAGAACATCCTAGGTTACTAGTGTGTATCAATTATCAATTTCGTTCGATCCGCTCGTGTTGTTAACAGCATGGAAATTCTAAGGAAGAATTCATCTCTTTAGCTGGTGTGGTTCCACCCATGAAATCCGAGATCCACTTTTTTCCCCGACCAGCTTAAAGCTCGTCACAGGATCCCACCAAGGTTACCTTTTAAGAGCTGATTCCCTCATACTTCTTCTTCCTACAAGTTTTACTATGTGCAGTAGTGCATGGGCTCGAATCCTAAGTTAGTCCTTATTTGAAGGCATTGCTTGTCAAAAACTACCGCTCCCAAAAAAAGACGATACCAACTCGTATCGTATTTGCAATGCTTATTCAAGCTAATCTGCTTATTCAAGCTAATCTAATTCTCTGCTGGCCCGACTTAGTCTATCTGAGAAGGTAAGGCTTTCTGTCGTTTTGTATATATCGCATGTATAAATATTTCGATCCCGATCTCCAGAGCTTCGATCTGCAATGCATATCAACAAGTTCTACACGCGTATAATAAGTATACTTCCATATATATATATATATATATAGTACTATATAACAATATGCCGTCCTACAGTATATATCTATCCGTGAGACATCCATTGAATGTGATCCTTCCATTTTCTTGTGATTTTTATAAAATTCCGTTTCAAGTTCCCTATTTAAAAAAATATCGTTTGTGATGAAAAATACTAGAATCCTGTAAAAAAATATTGGCATGTGCGTCTTTTTTAAAAACTATAAATAACAAGTTTATAAAAGAGAACAAGAAATTAGTTCTGGTGAAATCTTAGAAAGTTGGAGAAGAATCAATTCTTTTTTTTGGTTCTTCCTATAAAAAGAAAACTCGAAAAAAATAACATGTTATAAAATCAAAATTAAAACAAAAAATAAATTAAACCCTTCTTTATTGATTATTTTATAAGTTGTACACATTTAGTAACCTAGAGCAGCTAACTTGGCAGAAGCTTCGGATTCAGCAACAGAAGCCTTAGCAGCAGCAACCTTCTTAGTCAAAGCCTTCTTCTTGGAGTAGTATTCAGCCGATCTAACCTTACGTTTTTCTTCCAATGAATCAACAACAGATTGGTACTTCCAACCAACAGAAGCAGATAGCTTACCAACGGTGGTGTACTTTCTACCTGGCTTCAATCTTAAAACTCTCAAAGCTTGAGGAACGACAACTCTCTTCTTCTTGTCATATGGTGGTGGAACACCTTCAAAGACCTTTAATCTTTCCAAAGCAGCCTTACCTCTAGCAGTCTTGTGTGGCATCATACCTCTGACAGCCTTGTATAAGATTCTAGATGGGGCTCTAAAGTGGAATGGACCTCTCTTGGTGTTGTATCTAGTGGCCTTTCTCAAGTAGTCATGGTACTTTAATTTGTTTCTGAAGAATTCACCAGAAATGTTCAAAGCTTCACATCTGACGACAACAACCTTTTGGCCGTTCAATAGTTCCTTGGCAATGGTGGAAGCTAATCTACCTAGCAAGTGACCCTTACCTATATTAAATGATAACAATTATCAGATGTTAGTATACTTTAACTTTATCTTTATTTTGCCAATTGGTTTTGTATCAATTTTCAAGAGCAGTATGATTCAAAATTTTACGTTGATTGTAAGAGTTGTAGAAGGGACCACGTTGTGTAGATCATAATGTATATTAGTTCATATTCAACTAATAATGATGTACTTCAAATTATCTATTAAGTAAGTTAGCGCATGATGCTGTATTACATTGAAGGAGACAAAAGTTGTTCGTCAATGTTTCGGTTGATGTTGGTATTTGCATACTTATTATTGTATGCAGAACAATATGTGATAAGTTCTGACTGAATTTACACCCGTATAGTGTATTCATTAGTGAGTGGTCAGTTTGTTAAATGCTAGTACACAGTTGACGTATCCTGAATATATCTCCATTGTACCCTTTAATTGGATGCTCCATCTTAGATGATAATCGATACCACAACTCTATTAATGATCTGTAACATACCGTCAATGACAACAACTGGTTCGAAAGTGCTCATTTTTGTTAACGATGGTTTGATAATATCAAGTCTGGCTCAGAACTTTCCAAAGGGTAAGAAGGTATACAATAAAACTTGTTGTGCTGAACAAATTAGAAAAATAGTTTCAAGAGGAAGGTGGTTGACAAGCACCTAGCTAGCTTCACGACACATTGGCAGCACGGTCGCCCGTTGTCTGTGATCTCCCCGATTGAGGGTTACTCCCTTGGGGACCCTCCGTGCGAACAAAAAAATTTTCCAGGCAAAGCTGGCCAACACCGGGGAGGCTGGCAAACCTGGTGGTAGTGTTTCTCGCGTAGGTTTCCCGCCGCATTGAAAAATACGGAAGGTAGAGAGGTTAGCAGCTTTCACTTTCGCAGTCACGAACAGTTATACCCGTTTTGGGAAACTGTGAGGTGCAAGGTGTTTATTGCTACACATTGTTTTTTTTGCTTTGGCACGAATACCTATTACCAATGCCCGTGATCTTTTGATGTTAGAAAAATTATAAAATTAGGATATAGATCCATGTGATTATATTTTATATATATATTATATATATATATATTTGGCAATAATAATTCACATGTACGCATTTGTTTCTCCGTGAGGCGTCTGCCAAATAATGCTAAAATTCATACAGATTTCGATATATATATATACTTTCAAAAGCACGTTGTATTTCAGCACATTTTCCTATCCTGAAAAAACATGACAGTATAATAGCTAACATTTATAATTGCACTTCGATTTCATCGAAATTGTTGCTGTTGATATTCCCCTTAACGTTTACTTTAACAGATGGTAGTCCCTCGGATTTGCCTGATTGAGTTCTGTCTTGGTTTATTATCAACTCATAATCGTATAAGCCATCAATCAACTTGCTTATTGGCTTGGAATCAAATGTCCTATTTAAATGATTTCTTTCGATTATCTGTATAAAACTAAATGTTAGTATATTTTCTGTGATATTTTCAATACAAAACAAAATGATGATAAGCATGCTTACGATGATGTTAGAGCGGCCAATTTCAACAAGCTGTCTGAGCTTCAAATAAATTCTTGATACCAAAGAACTAGCTATTAGTATGTTAGTATGCAAGTGCCTTTTATATATCACAAGATAAAATAATGTCTCTTACCAAAGGTGTAGTTCTTGAAGAATTCAATGTTAAATATTTCATGGATATCTTCGATTACAATAATATCATGTCGATCACCGGAATTGATAAATTCCCTGAATAGTTGGTCAATCTCAATACCTAAAGTTTCGAGGTCCAATATTCTCTTGTATTTAATGCTAGCTAGGACAGACGTGTATTGAGGAGACCCTCTATTAAGGCACCTCTGACTTTCATTAAGCAAGATACTAATGTCAAAGTCTGAGCTTGTGGTGATATGTTGAACTTTCAAGTTGGGATTATTGGCTACCCGCTTCAAATAGTAATTAATCACAAACTGAATATCAATGTTAGTACGGGGACGGGGTCTAGTGTTTTTCCGGTGAATAATTTTTGCTTCTTACCGACAAGGGCGATAAATAGCTGCCATTCAAGTTCTTTAACTTGTTTGAGGCAGAAGTTACGTGAACTAAAGTATTTGTGCAAAATGAATCGATGTTTTCCATAACTTCGTCATAGTCTAGCTTACAGAGCCTAATATGGTTTCAATGTACCCATTTTGGAGGGAAAGAGATCAGATCCTTATACCGACAATCAATTTCCGCTTTTTAAGATTTCAAATCGATAGAATATATATATAATCATTCCTGATTCCTGATTTATGTCATGTGTAATACGTGTAATATCCGGCGCGTGTCACGTGTGTCCCAGCCTCCAGAGTCCAGGCCAAGGGCAGCGGCGGAACCGCTGTAGCCTGTGGCAGCTGTGCTCCCCACCTTCACTTCTCGGACATGAAAACATATAATCTTAAGCTAGCCTTCCATGCGTCAAGAATAAGATTAGGTTAATTAATCATTGATAAAATCCTTAAGAATTTGATGAAGCATAATTTGAGAAACATTGCCTTCCCAAGTATCAGAGGAGCGGCTATAAAACTCCCATCAACTATCCGTAGCGATATCTTAGAGTGCAAACTTGAAATTGTAGTGATCTATTTGAAGCCTTGTATTAAACTGATAGCAAATGGAACCGATTGCGCAATATCACTTTGATAAAAATTAGCTTTCTGGATCTAGTTTATGTACACCAGTAGGGCCAAAAACCAGTTAATTTGTAAGAGGTATTCTTCATTTCAGTGGTCATTTGCAATTAAATGCATGGTCTGTAGAGTAGTCAGTGGTATAGAAATTTGTGATGGATTTATCCCAAATCAGACCAGTGCTAGAATCTCTGATATCTGAGAAAATGATATTTCCCGTCTCCTCTGCATCAAATTATCAAGGTCTTTTATCTACGATTAATTACTCTTTTTCTTCCTTTTCGCTACCTAGTTTATGTTTTTCTTTTTTATATAATTATGTTGCTAACGTTGAAGTATGGTTTTATCTGTGCATTAGTTATAATATATAGAAGAATAAAATATTATAAAATATTATAAAATATATATGTATACATAATCTGTTCCATTAGCAAAAATAAAAACAAAAATTAAAATGAATGTGGTGGCCACATCAAGTTCAGACAGTAGGGGCGTAGGAGAGAAAGGGACAGGCTCACCAAAGCCAGTATATACGGACGCCTGAAATTCTCAGGAAATCTAGAATACATCCATCGGTTTTAAACGGTTCGTAAGAGAATACATTCCAAAGATTGGCTGAGAAAAGAAAAAAGAACCACGTAAAGTAAAAGCAAAAAACACTACAGAAGGGAAAAATAGAAAATATTCAAGATTAGAAAGATCTATGTGATGATACAGCACCCACTGCTCTTCTCTTGAGTCGCATTCTGTGGGGCTCGTTGTACAATGCCTGTACTAACAGAGACAACATTACTCGCTCTTGACGTCGGGGTTGCTTCGACTCCGGATTCTCTATTAACAATGTCAGTTTCAACTGTTATTTTATCCTTCGGTTCTGATATTTCCTCATCCTGATTTGTCTCTGTCTGTGTTTGAGAGAGGGGTTGAGTTCCCTGTTGAACTGCATTCTCTATGTTTTCGTTATCATCATGCACACTGAGTATTGATTTTTTCCTTTTTTGACTCGTTTGTGGTGCATTGCCCTGTGGTATAAATGCCGGTACTGGGGTATTGGAGGTAGAACCTCTTCTCTTAGTACCGTTGCTCTTTCTGCGGCCTTGAGGCATCTTGAGATCGAACAGCTTTTTATCATTTCCACTTTGGCCAGCATGCAGTTGATCGATTGGTTTCACAATGATGTGCAAGACGGGGGAGAGAGTAAAATTTAAAGCACTTAGTGGATCGTTTGGGTTGAGTCTGTTGCCCAAGTGTAACATCTGAATCTGCTCATCGGAGAGAGGTTGAACGTTGATATCCTCTAAACTTTCGCCTGCACTAGTATCCGATTGCTCAAGAAGTTGTGTCCAGTGATCGTGGATATATCTTCTAAGGTCGCCTATTCTGAAAGAATCGGGATCATTTGCAAATCCACATTTGTCCATCAAGCTCTCGTCTATGATCAAGGGTATCTTGGTACCGTTTATAAAGAGGAGTTGTATATTTAGCATCTCTAACATCTTGATATATTTTTGCTGCTGTTGATGGTCAAAAATAACAGTGCCAGTAATAATAAAAACAAAAAATTAAGATTATAATACAGAAAGCGACGAAAGCACAGTTATGTGATGTGATAAGTTATTAGCGTAAGTAAGTAAATTCAAAGGCTCGGCCTATTTCGATCTCTTGTAAAGGAACAACGAGAAGCTATAGCTCTAGTGAAATAATCCGACAACGCCGCAGATAGTGTGAAATATAAAAAAAACCCACACAAGGTTGAGGCAAGGGAGGCACAGACAAAGAGAAGCACACAACAAGCCAAATAAACATCCAGACAGGACCCAGATGGCGAACCCCAAGTAGGTGCCACAAAGTTCGAACACGAACTCAAATATAAATTATAGAACGTCACATAGATCCGCAGACCAAACCATCGCACAGCTCCTATAGACTTGTGCCAGGTTTCAGGGTTCTAAGTGCGATATTAGATAAGGCAGGATGTGCTTATGTAATATGATTTGGAGTTGGAACTTCAAAGTCCAAAAGACAATCGCCGCTGAGTCTGACATATATAATATGAAGCTCACCGCTGTTGTTGTTGCAATTGTCTTCGAAATTATCGTCTTGATGTACGACTCTATTATTCCTACATGTATGATATGAGACGTGAGGTCATGAAATGCTTGATGATTGTGTGGATCCGAGGAGTGTATATATATATATAGTTTACAAATTGGGTACTGTGAACTTGTAAAGGCTGCTAGTGCTGTGTGGGCCAGTGGCATGCACACTGCCGGCATTCCGGGCCAAGTTGCTAGTAAATAAAAACTTGAAATTGGAATTAGTACAGCCAGAGACTACGATCTGTATATGTAGCCCTCAACTCTCACGGATCTTGCTGACGGAATTACGGCTGATTGATTGATTGATGTAGCATCATACAAGCAGTGAATAAGCGATAAACTACCCCAGTATCAACACAAATTTCGTTATCGATGAATCGGAGCCATAAATAATGAGCAAAATCACCAACCACAAAACTCTGTCAGAAACCCCTTGCTCCAACCACCGAAATGCTGCCAGTCAATTAATGCTATATATATATGGTAGCTTGCTCAATTTTTATATGGGACCAAGACATGACGAGAGAAGAAGATCATAACTGTTGCACCAGATTATCTGGACGATATGTTGCTAGGCATCTATTCCACAAGTAATGTATGTAACTTTGGGAGCCCGATGTTGGTTCTATATAAAAGAGGTTGGATATTCTCCACACCTGGCTTTATATATTTATTTTAGAGTTCAATTTAATACATTTATGATTTGACATTCGGATGTAAAAATGGCTTTATACGCGGGTTCAAGTACCATACTAATGATTACAGGACAGCCATATGAAAACCTGACCATAGGACTGTTGTGTAGTCAAATTCAGAATAGTTGCTGGAGAAACAACGCCCCCTTTTCGACTGCTTGTAGCCATTTGGCATTACGGAAGTGCTGTAGCATTTTTAAAGAGTATTTTCTTCATTTTTAGAGTGTTTATCAAAGATTAAGTCGGGAAACCGATAGAGGTGTTCAACAATTAGCTTTCCATAATGGATTTGGAAATGTGAATTGGTTATTCCTGAACAAGCATGCACATGGGTGGCTTATGATTGGCGAAGACGGCGGACGGTTGTTAGTACGAACTGTATGTGAAATCGAATGAAGAAATGGAAAAATAAAACTGCATTAGTATATAAAATCAGTTAGGTAAGTAGACGGAGGTTATTATTAATTAACTGGTAAAGACCTTCTCTTAGTGGAGGGAAGTTTCTAATGTCGATTAGAGCTTCAGATGAGAGGTATCTGACCAACTGTTCGTCCTGGGTGAAGCTGACGGAATTATATGGTTGATAATAGATCGAGCATTGAAACTCAAGTTCAATACTAATAATTACACGAGAGTCTTGCAACTAACTACTCATAAGACCGTTATGTAGTCAATTGCAGATAATGAGTTGCCTGAGGAACAACAACCCTATTCTGTTAGAAGCTAATGAAGAGAAATAAATTTCCGCGAAGAATCGTAAAAATTATTCTCCATGGCCCAGAAAAGGGAAGTATACATGAAGAGCTGAAAACAGTATGTTAAATGAAGAGAATAAGCAGTGTAAATTGACTCAGTCTAAAGTTGACGGAATTCTATGATTGATAGATCAAGAATTGCATAAGCAACACATAAAGGATTGATTGACGGAATTCTATGATTGGTAGATCAGTAATTGCATAAGCAATACATAAAGGATTGATCGACAGATAAATGGGGTACTAATGCTGCCAAAAATAAAGATTTATTATTATTGTTGTCTTTTTTGTGTCCTGCGTACTAGCTTAGGACTCTTAAATCCTGAAACCTGCCCCCTGCCTACTCACACCTTTCAACCCCTTTTTCTGTCTTTGCTTTGATTGTCCTAGTTTTCTTGGATTTTTCTTTATCTTTTAAAAGATTAGAAAAAGAAATGGACAGACAAAGGAAGATCAGGTGGTGCCCATGGTATCTAAATAAAGAACTAAAAAGTACTTGCATAAGACAGGGTTCGAACCTGCGTCTCCTCACGAAGAGTAGAACTTGAGTCTACCGCCTTAGACCACTCGGCCACTTATGCTTTTCTTGTTTTTTTTTAATTTGAAGAATATATATGTTCTTTTACCAATTTCAGATTATGCCCCTGGGGTTAGTAGCGCAGTGGTTAGCAAACTGCTCCTTGACTGGACAGGCGTCACTGGTTCAATTCTGGGGGTGATCTCAATTATTTCTATTAGAGGATTTTCCTCTAGTCTATCATTCCTGTGAAAAACCCGGGTTCAATTCCCGGTCTTGGAGCATTCTTTTTCTTTTGCCCCTGGGGTTAGTAGCGCAGTGGTTAGCAAACTGCTCCTTGACTGGACAGGCGTCACTGGTTCAATTCTGGGGGTGATCTCAATTATTTCTATTAGAGGATTTTCCTCAAGTCTATCATTCCTGTGAAAAACCCGGGTTCAATTCCCGGTCTTGGAGCATTCTTTTAATAAAATATTATGAACTATTGAAAAAAAAAAAAGATGCTGTTTACCTCCCAGCACCTCCCAACCCTAGAGCACATCTGCCTCGGTTATTGGTGCAGCAAGATATTCAAGCCTTAATCAACAAACCACCTCTCGCTACCGAACTCTCGCCGTTTAACTCGCTCCAAGATCGTCATACCAGCCTGGGGCTCACTGCGTCCTCCTTTTCGAAAATCTCAAAGAGGTTCCACCGTGCTAAT
>JAJMAB010000126.1:0-36411 GCA_030564825.1 Ogataea sithepensis | reverse complement strand
CTTCTTTATTACCTTCGCATCTTTCAATTAGGCTACGATCTTCGTTGTTTCTATCACCTTCGCTAGTTTCTTTAAACCTTTACCTGTGAATAATATGTCCTTTGGGTCTCGGTTTTCAAAACTGGGTGTGATCTTCCTGCATTCCAACAGGATATGATTCACCGAGTTATCTGCCTGCCCGCATGAACATTTCACCACCTCTTTTCCAATGGCCTTTTGGTATTCTTCAAACTTTCCACAGTTGCTTCTTAGTCAATAGAGGATGTCTCAGGAAGTGAGCGAAAGTTGAGGGAAAAGCTCAGTATCAGTTAAGTTTATCCTAATCCGCAACGAATTTCAAAAAATGTGAGTTTGGCCGAGTGGTTAAGGCGTCACGTTTAGGCCGTGATATCTTCGGATGCAAGAGTTCGAACCTCTTAGCTCACATTTCTTTTTTGACCGCTCCACGTACGAATTGACAAACTGCGATTGGTTTCAACCACTGTAAGCTAGTATTTGAACAGAGGCATATTTTTTTGCAGAGGAAAAGCATTGAATTAACCAGGAGTTGATAGCGATTCAGTAATTGATATCAAGGGCTATGGTTGTTTATGAGCCATTAACTGAGCATGTTTATCCTAAGGGAATACGGTAACACAAAGAGCAAATAGTCAAACATGAAAAAGATCGATTTATTTGCGAAGCACGAGAAACATGGAATCAGATGCCTTTAAATACGCAAAAATACATGAGTGATTACAATTTATATTTTCCAGAATTCCTATTTGAAAAGCGGGCCGGTTAAGCAACAGACAAAGAATTATATAGGCTGTACAGTGTAGACTGTAGTGTAGCAATTTATGAGCAATGTGCGAATGCGAAAATTTTTGATTCAAGAACATACAATTACGCCTAGCAGCTTAACAGAGGAGGCAACTCGAGGGAAGCACTTATTCATAATTTACTACGGACGCACAGTAAAAGAGGCATTTACATTATATATATATATATATATATATATATGTTATCTATATCTATAAGATATCGCGGCAAGTCTCACTGTGTTTTGTCTTAAGGTACTGTCTTTCCTTCAAAGAACGGCTCAGTTACGTAAGTGCGGCTCCTTTTCTTTAAGTATTTTCCTTCTGTTTTAAGAACTGAATTCTTACCAAAGAATTAGCTTTCTACCTAGGTTTTGACCCTTTACTCCATCAAATACCTCTACCAGTTAGAACTAACTTTCTCTGTATATTAATATATAGACAAAGATAATTCTTAAATATAAAGTCAATTCTTTTGGATAGGCAGTAAGTTGAATGGAAAAATGATTGCTATTAAACACAAAAACAGTTTCTCCAGAGAAAGGGCAGAGCTCCTACGCAAACAGCAGTTTTTACGTAACAAAGCTGTTTGTTGGGAGAAAAACAGCACTTTGCGACAAAACACCATGAGACTCGCCGCGACTATATTTTAAATTACAAGCTAGACCTTTCTTTGGGACCATGACCTCGTGGAGAGTTACACTTATTCTTGGTTCGTAGAGGAATAATAGACAATAACCGACAACTGCACAGTGCAGGTACAGTAACTTTAAGAGGTGCGTGATCACAACAGACAGAATATATATATATGCACATATATATAAATTTATAGCAAGAATTGGTGAACTCCAAGTCTACGCGAAATTGGTACACCCACAGCTAATGCGGTAGACACACACAAAAAAAGTGTAGACTTGGAGTTCACCAATTCTGGCTATATTATATATATACAGTCGATGAAGGCAGGTTGGACAGGTATCGGTTAGTATAAGTGGCTAGTGATAATTATAAAACCTGTTGATATCTCTCCCATAGTTAAGCGCTAACAAAATTTATCGTCAGCCATTATATTTACAGTTCGTTCTCTATAATAATCATCTTCTGACCAACTTGATTTCACCTGCTGTATAAAGGGATCAACAACCGACTGGAATCAGGGATCTGTGATAGATAACAAAAATATAGGTACAGTTTAATATATATACATGCATATATATATAATATGTAGGCCACGGCCTGTATATTCGAACTTAAATCTTAACCTTAAGATAGTGTGTACTATAAAGAGTCTAGATCCCAAGAGAATTCAACGACCATTAATTTCTCAAAAAAGATCTCATGAATGTATTACTGGTTTCGCCAAATGTCACTGCCGCCGGCTCCTTGAAGTATATGGGATGCTAGGAATGAGCTTTGCTGCTTGTGAAACCGAATTTTTTAAAATTATATAACTCTCGCTAACCACAAACATGCTGGGCAATGCGAATGTGATCCGACAATGTATATTGATTGTCATGAGTTGGTGAAAGGCCAAATTACATGAGCTTGTACAATAGACGGCACAGGGCTATAACATATCGGAAGGCCCGCGCTTTGCTCGTAGCCATCGTGGCGGTGCTTGCCAGTGCTACCAGTGCTCACCGCTAGCGCTGCCAGTGGGTGCCTGATATGCCTCAGTGACAGTGTCATCCCCTTGGGCTGCATGGCCAAGGACCACTTTTCCACCGGAGTTTGCTCAGTACCTGAAGGAGGCCTGCTCTAGCAAATAGGTTTTCCCTCATTCTAAAGGATAAGACATCTTAATCTATCAATATCTATATATAAATATATTCTATATCTACTAGATACAAAAAATCAGCAGGTAAATGAGCCCGCCAATTGTGATAAGTCCCTGCCGCAGGTCACCGAAAAGGAGGAGTCTGGACTCGAGTCATATATATATATACCGTGCCGCAGACGACCCATACAACCACGCGCGCGCGCTTTGCTGGAGGGAGGGAGCCCTCAATGTTCACACTCCCTGAGTCCCTGAGTCCCTGGCCCCTGGCCCTGGCTCCTGGGCCTTGAGAGCCTGAAGAATCTCCTAATAAGGCTGGCACTGTCTGACGCAGCTGACAGATGACATTCTAGCCACATAGACGTGCATTATTCAAATATATATATATATATATATATATATATAATATATAGGGATCGCCCGCGTCGAAATTCTTACTGCTGGCCTGCGTCGACGTTAAATTCTTCCACCGCCACCAACTACAAGTCTCGACGAGACAAGCGGCGTGGACGGTGGAGAGTGAGACACACAGAGAGAAATTTTGAGCTTTGAAAGGTGACCATCCATCCACCCATATTCCCCTGTTAGATTGCCAACGACTCTAAGAAAGCCTTTTCCTCTTGCTTGCCACCATCTACTCCGTCCAATAGTGCACACTTTACAATATCGTTGGTAATCGATTATACTACAGCAACTGCATATAAATTCATATATCTTTTGCAAATTTAATAGTTTATCGGTTTTTTGTTCCTCCCTTAACACCAGGAATCCGAACGGCAACGAGAAAAAGAACTGTCAACTTGGAATCAGTTTTGCAAATTGACGACCGATTAAGATCATTCATTCCTTTGTGTATACATAACATTTTGATTATAAATTGCAATTGAATTCATTTTGATACCCAGTAACTTCAAAAACAGTTTTCAACGCTTTTTTTACTGCATTCCTTATTTTCTTATTATAAGTGAAGTGATTTAGAAAATCATCCCCGTCCATTCATCGATTGCCTTTCGTGTAAATTCAATCACAAGATCTCACTTTGGATAACAGTATATTATCATATACATTTTTAATTTGAGCTATGAGTTATCCGGGACAAGGACAGGGACAATCCCAAAACCGAGACCAATTTCTTACCCCTCCAGGATTGAATGTGCATCCTAACCAACAGCAACAACAATCCACTACAATTAGAACCACCGGAAATAAACCAAAGACAATCCATGTCGCCCATAGAAGATCTCCAAGTGAGTTCACAACTTTGATGCGTAAGTACCACCTGTCTTTTCAACTTCCATTTTTTTTGACGTCGGGTTTTTTACTGCCGATAGGAGCTACCACATCAAACGAATTCGGCCTTGTCTTATTCCGAAGTTTCAGTCATCATGTGAAGCATACGCATGTTATAACTCTATATGTTCTCTTGATTTAGAATGTATTACTTTTGTTTGATAATTTTCAGGAGCACCATTGCAAGGAAAGCGCTATTCTAATTATAGCAACTAGGCTAAGGAGGCTCTATTTTCGATGACGTCAAACCATCTCGATATTTTATCGTATAAATTTTTTCTGATAATCAGGTTACTAACATTTAATTATACAATAATACAGTGGAACAATTTAATTTGCAACGTCAATTGGAAATTGTGCAAGCCCAGCAACAACAAATTTTGCAGCAGCAACAACAGTTAACGCAGCAAGCCGGGTATGCTCCACCTCAGAACTTCAACAGCGGCGGATTCAACTTCCAAAGTGTTTCCATGCCTCCCCCGGTTCAATCAACTTCCAGAGGTCATCATAGAAGATCTTCAAGCAACGTTTCGAATAACGATAGCGATTCATACACTAATAATGGTAGTCAGACCAATAATAATGCTCGTGGCCACAGAAGAGTCCAATCATCTGCTTCCTCTGGAACCTATCAATCGTTCAACAAGGCGGATGCTCGACAGCAAAATTTGGCTTTAGGCCACAATCGAAGACATTCTTTAGGTATATCGGAAGCCAAAAAAGCTGCTGCGGAAGCCCAAGCACAAAGATCAGCCAATTCCCCTTCGAAGTTGTCCACTAGCGCTAATAATGATGACGCCTCAACTCCTTCTCCTGTTGGAATATCAAGTCCTCCAACATTCAAGTTTCCCCCTTCTCCAAAGCTAGAGGCAGATGATGATTCAAGAGCTGGATTTGGCCACACAAGCTCACAAACGGGAAACACTGAAAGATCCCCTCAAAGATCATTCCAATTTCCAGCAAGAGATAGCTCTCAAACATTAGCTCCCCCAAACCCAGGTTTTGCAAGCCACGAGAGAAGACAATCCGGAAACTACGGCCACAAGTCTACTGGATCGGATATCAATGGCAATTGGAGAAAGCAACAACAGTCTCAACAATCCTTAAACCAGCAACAATCTTCTTTTGAGGGCTCTTCTTTCACTCCGGGGCATAGAGTTAGGCCATCTTATGGTGGTTCCATTTCTTCTATTTCTCAGCTTGGGGCACAGAATGGCCAAAGAAAATCCCTATTTGCTCCTTATTTACCACAAGTCTCTTTGCCAGAGTTAATTAACGACGGAAAGCTTGTGACAGGTATTCTTCGTGTCAACAAGAAGAACAGATCAGATGCCTACGTTTCCACTGATGGGCTATTGGATGCTGATATTTTTATCTGTGGCTCGAAAGATCGTAATAGAGCTTTAGAAGGTGATTTAGTTGCAATCGAACTTTTGGCAGTCGATGAAGTTTGGGATTCCAAACGAGAAAAAGAGGAAAAAAAAAGAAGAAAAGACAATCCTTCGAGCAAAGCAAACTCTGATATCAATGACGATTTACACAATGATGCTAGTACCAACTATACATCTTCGAATTCTGGTGTCTTGGAGTCGAACTCAGGATCCTCGGATGCTACCGCAACGACCCAGTCTTCAGGATCTGGTTCCAGCAGTGGACCTGGCACGTTGAACAGAAGAGGCTCTTTAAAGCAAAGACCGACTCAAAAGAAGAACGATGACGTGGAGGTTGAAGGGCAATCTTTATTGTTGGTTGAAGAGGAGGAGATTAGCGATGACTGTAAGCCGCTATATGCAGGCCATGTTGTTGCTGTTGTTGACCGTATCCCTGGACAATTGTTCTCTGGTACCTTGGGTTTATTAAGACCATCCCAAGCTGCTAAAGAAAAGGACAATAAGAATAAGGATGATTCTAAATCCAATAATTACAGACCAAAGATAGTTTGGTTCAAACCAACGGACAAAAAAGTCCCACTAATTGCTATACCTACTGAGCAGGTTCCAAAGGATTTCATTCAAAACCACGAGAAGTATTTAGATCAAGTGTTTATTGCATCTATCAAAAGATGGCCAATTACCTCGTTGCATCCATTTGGTACTTTGGTTTCACAATTGGGAACTATGAATGACCCTGAAATCGAAGTCGATTCCATCTTGAGAGACAACAACTTCTTATGTGACGAGTATCCGGATAGCGATGATAAGTATGTAAGTGATATTCCTGACGTTAAACCAGCTTTGGATGCGGGGAATAGAAGAAAGTTTACTGATGAATATGTGATCGCCTTCTCACAGACTGGTACATTTTCTGACCATGCTCTTCACATTAAGATCATTTCAGAGACGAAGATTGAGCTTGGCGTCCACATTGCTGACGTTACATATTTTGTTAAACAAGGCTCAAGTTTAGACAAAAGATCAAAGAAAAGATCGCATTCTGTTTTTCTACCACAGAAGGCAGTTCATTTATTCCCTAATAAGGTTAATGACTTGATTTCTTTTAGAGAAGGTGAACTGGGACTTGCGATGTCGGTTTGCTTTGAGATTGATTCTTCTACCTTCGAAATTGACGATGTCTGGATGGGTGAATCCATTATTTCACCTAAACAAAGAGTTGATTATGCTGCAGTTGACGATATAATTAAGAATTCTAATTCAAGGGCCACTTCTGTTGATAACGCCACTTTTGGATACATCACAACGTTATCTTTGATCTCAAGAGGATTGAGAAGAAAGAGATTAGATAATCCAAACCTTGAAAATGAACCAACTTTGCCATTGATCGATCAGTTAGATGACGAACGGGTGAAATTATCTTTAAATATTTTTGATTGTATCCCTTCGACTTCGATGATTGATGAAATCTTCCACAGTGTGAATGCAGCTGTTGCACAAAAGATCCATGCAGCTTTAGGTGACAGAGCCCTTCTAAGAAAATACCCTATCCCAACTTTGACCAAGTTTGAGAATTACAACAAAAAAGCTGCAAACTTGGGGGTGAATTTGGATACCTCCAATGCTGCCACTTTTCAGAATTCCTTGTTGGAGATCAAAGATCCTTTAAAAAGAAAAGCCATCGAAGCGATTTTGATCAAGTCAATGCCAAGGGGTAAGTACGTCGTCGCGGGGAAGACAGATCCTGACAGCTTAAGCCACTACTTATTTAACTTGTTGAATTACACTCATTTTACTACTCCTTTGAGAAGGTATGCGGACATTATTGTCCATAGGCAGCTAAAGGCAGTTGTCAACAACGACATAGAGAATTATAAAGAGGATATTGATTCGTTGAAAATGAACTGTGATTACTGCAATTTCAAGAAGGACTGTGCAAAAGCAGCTCAGGAGCAGGCTATCCACCTATTATTGTGCCAGACTATCAATGAAATGAGCGAGTCAACTGGCCAAATCTTAACTATGGGAACTGTTATACAAGTTTATGAATCCTCTTTCGATGTTTTGCTACCAGAATTTGGTATTGAGAAAAGGGTTCACGGTGATCAGTTGCCATTGCGTAAGGCAGAGTTTGACAAGCACGAAAGAGTCTTGGAGTTGTATTGGGAACCAGGGGTTGACTCGGCTACATATGTTCCAGATGATGAGAACGAGCCATTGTCATACAGGGCATCCATCAAAAACAAGTTTAGATCCCCAGCTACTACTGCAGCAAAGGTTCAAAGCAAATCAGCCCTAGAAAACTCAAATTTGATAAGTGATGAGTTAAGCGACAAGTTAGCAAGGCTAAATCTGAAACCACCCAAGATTCAAATCCCAATGTGTGATGAATCGGGACCAGAGAGACCGGTTCCTCCAACTATTAAGAGCATGCCAGAGACGACACATCGTCCTATCATTGGTAAAAGTAATTCCGAAGCAAAGACTCTCTCTCATCTGACAACCCCTGCTGGCACATCCAATGCAATCACTTATGATGCTGTTCTTTCACCTTATTTGAAACACTGCTTGACTAGAATTGATAGCGGTGACAACTATATCCAGGAAATCAGGGAAATGAAGCAAGTTCCAATTTTGCTAAGATCTGAAGTCGGTATGGCACTACCTTGTTTAACCGTCCGTACTTTGAATCCATTTTCAAGTGTCAAGAGAAATTGAAAACTTGAACTATACATTTTCCCCTATTTCTATTTGCTTTTCAGTATATAGTTTTGCCTCCTATTGTTTTCATTATCTTTGAGTTTTTTTGTTCCCTGCCTGCATTCTGCCTTTTCAGTGTTATTGATTTGATTTGACTTTTTTTTTTTACGATTTTGTTTTACCCAACTTATGTACATTCCTTCCACGAGTTTTCTAATGACATTTACCATTTATTTTTGTTTGTCTGCTTTTTTATTTTCATAAAGCACACACTTCTTCTGATTGAGATTGATCTTCTTTTTACTATTTTCGTTGTTATCATTTTTGTTTGACTTCTAAGATCATCATTAAATATACCAATTTTTCCACTTTAGCCTTCCTACCCCTTCTATGCTATGAGATTGGCCTCCAGTCACTCCAAGACACCGCTTTATCTTATCTTAATTCGATATGCTCTTTTCTTACTTTGTTTGCAATCTTCTACCAGCTTAAGATGATTTTTCATTTTTTCTTTCAATCATTGTGTGTGTGTTAATCGCGATGCTTTCTTCTCATTTTCGATTTTGATATATATTTTGCTCACAGCTATAATCACTGGTTTGAAGCAAACTCCGATTTAATCACGTAGGCTAAATTGATTGTCAAAAACAATATATATATATTTATTATAAGTAATATAATTTTAAAAAATAGAAAGAACTAAAGAATAAAGATAAAGTTAAGTAATTAAAACAAACGCACCTAAAAAACACAGAATCGGACACGTAACAACAATTATACTGCTAACTAGAACTTTCGTGTCGATTATGGTTGGTAATTATAGAAGTCAAGAAGCTACGGGACGTATGACTTCTTGGTATTGTTGGAGACGAAACAGACCTGCTGTTGTTCAAAGTTGCCGAAACAGGATTCAACATGCTTTTTCTTGGCTGGCTGTGACGGAACGACTGTGACCGGTCAATTTCAAGCCTTTCATCTGGTTCATAAGTTTCATTGTACTGATTCTCATCGTCGTCATCATCAATCAAATCATCAGTACTTCTTTCGATCAAGAAACGCAAAGAGTTGAACCAGATGTTGTGGCGCTGTCTTGTAGGGCAAGTAATCTTAACAGATTTGTCATTGGAATGGACTATAATACTCTTGTGGTATAATCCTGGAGGTAGTGGATTGTTATCTTCAACAGATTGAACACCAACGATGGCCAGAGCCCTAATCTTGTTTTCAGAAGGATCACCAAGGATAGGATTGTTCGTCGACCAATAAAGAGTTAAACTGTAAGGATGGATCCAAAAATATCTTTCATGTCTGCTCTCACTTAATGCAGAGAATGGGCCAAGTCTTCTGTAATACTTGAAGAGATACTCTCCAATAATTGTTTGTGTGATGGCCGCTAACATCTCACGATTCGATAAGATGTACGTGTTAACAGTATATAGCGAAGGAGCATGAGTTGGATGTCTCGCTAGTTCAGTTAATGAAAAAGTCGCGGATGCTTGTGAAGTTGGAGAGTCATGGCGATGTGGTGGCTTGAATTGTTGTATCGAGCCAGCGACGCTCACAGCATCATTATCCGGAATAGTAGGAAGCATAGCCTCAGTAGTTATAGCCAATGGGGCTGCAGAGGCTGAATCAATGAGATCTTTTTTCGACTTATACCATTCATGGCTTCTCATTAGCTTATTGTAATAAGTCGAAGGTAAGACAACAACATGTGCAATATCTGGCTTTTTGGAAACTGTGGTTGCAACGTATTGAGATTGAGGAATGTACATGTAACCTCTTTTCTTCGCCTCAACCTCCATATCCTTATCTGTCAATGAAGTCTTCGATTTCAAGTCAGATAGTTCGTTCTCACCCACCAACTGAAGGTTGAGCTCGGCAGCCTTTGATGCAAGCTCCTGAGCAGTGACAGTTCGTCTCTTCAATCTATCAATATCTGACTTCGATAGGAGGCTCAAACCAAGTTTAGAGGCAGACTCTTGGATAGACTGTCTGGTAATGACAGGCGGCGGTGGAACTGGGCTGGCAATCTCATTCTGCGAGACTTCCATCGAATTAACTACAATGAAACCCAATGAAGCTGCAAGTTCTTTCAACTTTTCAACATCAATCCTTTGATCAGCCTTCAACTTTTCAAGCTCACTAGCTTCAATAATTTCTAGTCCTAAGACCTTAGCTTTCACCTTTAGAGCCTCAGGATCAAATGCACTTTCAACAACATCACTTCCTCCTTCGTAACCAGAAGCCACATGGGCCCTATCAGCGGTGGTTACCTCTGCGCTTTCAATTGAAGTCAGATCATCGTCAATCTCGTCTAATGGAACAAGGCCATATCCTAATTCAGCCGCCTTTTGCTTTAGTCGTTCTTCGAGACCGTCATTGTTTTCAAATATGTCATCATTCGCGTGTTCATCCCCCTCTTTGTCTGTAACAGACTGGTGGCTAACCGCGTCCACATAAATTGAGTCTCTTGTATCAGATAACACGGAGTCGCGAGTATGTGATATGAAAGAGTCTCTAGACTTAGGAGCATCTTTCAACGGGACATATCCTAAGGAAGATAATTTCTCAAAGATATATATCTGGGTTGGATTGTCAATAAAGTTGGAAAGTTCCTTGATCTTTTCTTCTCTAACGAGAACTTCCTTACGAATATCCTCCACTTCAGAACTTGGAACAAGTTGAGTATTGGCTGAGTTTTGTTGCTTCTCTAGTTCTGACACCGTAGATGTTGCTGCCAATAATCCACTTTCTAAATCCCCAATGACAGACTCTTTGGTAGATAATGATGCCTCGAGGGAACCTATTGCACTATTTAACGCCTCATAATCGCTATTCGAGATACAAGTTAAACCGTTAGCAACCAATATTGACTTACATAGTTCTAAAGCTGGGGATTTACTAGATTCTGAAATTCTAGCATATTCCTCCTTCGGCACAACCTCAAGACCAAGGTCGGAAGCTTTCTGTTGGATTAGTTGCTTACTTGGAGAAGCTAAGTCTTTCACTGTTTGCTCGTAATCATAAATTGGAACAGCGACCAAGCCAACAGACTTAGCCTTTTCAATGAGATACTCAGAATCTGGGGAATCTATCTGCGCCCTCAAATTCTTTAACTCAGTGTCCATTTTGGCAACATCAGCTTCTAAAGTTTCGTAATGCTCAGACTTCACTGGTACCAAACCAAACGATTTGACCTTTTCACTGATGAATTCCTGATCATTCAAATTTGACTCATGCTCTTCAATTTTAGCACGTTGTTGACTTAGAGATGACTGTATTTCATCGTGTTCCGCAACTGATAGTGGAACAATCGAGTGCGACTTAGCAAGTTCAAGAACCCTGTCTTTCGATGGGTTGTGAAGATCACAAAGAAGCTTGTCGTATTCAGTCTCGGATACGGCAACAAATCCAGCGGAATGTAAAACAGACTTAGATACATCGAACGATGGTGTTTCAGCATTAGATTTCAAAGACTCGAGTTCCTCGGACGCAACAATCGCCATTCTTTGCCCGGTGGCCTTCTCCTTAAGGTATTCAACACTTGGATCATCCAATAATCCTTTCGCCTCTGCTAATTCAATCTCTTTCAAATCAAGAAGCTTTTGAATCTCAGCTAGCCCAGTCAGTTTTTCTTCCAAACATTTCTGCAAGCTATCAACCTCATCAGACTTCTCCTTGAGCATAGCCAACAAACTTTCGTGACGATCAGATTCAAGAAGCACAAGGCCATGAGATTCCGCCTTGTTTTTAACGTATTCTAGATCAGGAGCATCATGTTGCTTCTTGATAAACTCTAACTTCTCTTGGTGTTCACTTAATTGGACATGGGTGGAGTCTAATTCTGATGCCTTCATGACTAGTTCTTGATCCCGGGCTTCAATGGTCTCCTTTAGCGAGTCATAGTCCTCACTCGGAACTGCGACCAGACCATGAATTTGTGACTTTTCCTTGATGTACGCAGAATCAGGTTGTTCCAATTTCTTCTTTAGTATTTCAATTTCCTGAGTTTGCTGAACAAGAGATGCATTCAATGACGCATGTTCAGCCATCGGAACCGCAGCTAAACCGTGCATCTCTGACTTATTCTTCACATAATCCACATCTGGATTTTCTAATTGCTCAGCTAGAACATCAATCTTACCTTTCAAACTTTCAACCTCGATAGTACATTCATCTAATGACCTAGACTTCTCTTGAAGTTGATCATGGCTTAGTTCCAACATGCTTCTTATATCGTCATGCTCTTCGATTGGGATAGCCACCAATCCATACAATTTTGCTTTCTCTTTAATAAAATCGGCCTCCGGATTCTCAATCATTGAATTTGCAATCTGTAGGTCTTGTTGAACGGAGTCTAACTTCCGTTTGGCCTCTATCAATTCGTTTTCTTTTTCCTGCAAATTCATAGATTTAGAATCAATTTCAGATTTCAGCGATAAATATTCGACTTCTGGGACAACACGAAGACCATGTAGTGTAGCTTTGGAGTAAACATATTCAGAATCTGGGGATTCATATGAGGATTTAATAGATTCCAGCTCAGAGATCTTTTGTTCAAGATCTGTTTGCAAAGATTCAACTTCAGCAGCCGTACTCTCAACCTCTTTCTTCAATAATTCAACCTCACTATACTTCGAGGATAGCTCGATCTCCTTCAAGTTGAGAGTTTCAGTAGCGGATGCCAAAGATTTATTCAAAGATTCGTGTTCAATCATTGGAACAGCTACAAAACCAAGTTCTCCCGACTTAGTCTTCAAATATTCTTCATCAGGCTCTTCTATTTGTGATTTCAAAGCATCCAAATCAGACTTCTTGGATTCAAGCTCACGCTTAGTTTCGTTCAATTCTTCTATAGCTAAAGAGCGCAGCAAGTCGATCTCACTGATGTCCTTTTCTCGGCTAGACAAAGTCTCTTGAAGTTTGGCCTGATCAACAGATGAAATAACAATATGACCATGATAAAGAGCCTTTTCTTTAATAAACTCGAGACCAGGAGCATTTAACTTCTGGCTTAAAGTGCTTAGTTCAATGTGTTTCGCATCTAGCTCGGCCTTGACTTCTTCCAACTCTAATTTATTCTGTAGCAAAGACTGGTGATCTTTGTCATCCAATGGAATGATATTGTAACCCTTAGCGAATTCCATAACAGCCTTTTTAGGAGGGTTTTCCAAAATGGAGAACTCGCTTCTCGTCAAAACTACCAAATCAAGAGGCTTGCATAACTCTAAGACAAAGTCTCCCGTAGGTCGTTCAACCTTATCTTCAATAATTTCAAATTGAGTTAATCTCTCCTTTGTAACAACGGAGAATCCACGATTTTCCAAAAAGGATTTAGCTTCATCCACAGTAGGGTCACCAATTTTCAAATCGTTGAACTCCTTAGTCGTCAATATCTTGAGACCTAACTCCTCCCCTTTGGCCAGAATATACTCTTTCGTTGGCGATTCATAAGAGGAAACTTGCTTGACCTGTTGGTCGATCAAAGAACGCAACTCAGTGACACACGATTTAAAGTCACCATTTCCTGGAACATGAAGTTTTGAGACAACAGCACGGAATTGAACGCCCTGAGATCCAATTAGGTCTAGCAACTGCTGATATTCAAATTTAGGAATGGCATACATACCAGCTTTCTCTATTCTCTCAATCAATTCGACAGTGGTCAAGGACCTCTTAGAGGACACAATTAAGCTGTCATACGAGGATTTAGACAGAGCAATCAACCCCATATCTGAGCACTTTTTCTTCAAACGTTCTGGAGTATCCATAGATTCAAAATTCAACTTCTTCGGAGAGGAAGAAGGTGATTTTCTTGAAGAGGTAGCAACAGCAGTTCCTGTAGACACAGCAGCGGCAGTTGCGGCTAAAGCCACGGAGCTAACAGATTTTGCAACAGTACCAGTCAGCGATGCTGCATCTGTTACAGCAGCCAAGCCGACAGAAGACACAGTCGATAGCAAAGTGTCGTATTCAGCTGCTGAAATAGCTTTGTACCCCCTGCGGTCTAAGTTGGACTTCAAGAACTCAACGGAAGGATTCTCAGCAGTTTCCTTCATAGACTCATAGGTGGAGGAAGCGACTGCAACTAAACCAAAAGTGGTGGCCGTTGCAACTATTGTATCCTTACTTGGCGACTTTAATGCTTTTAACTCATTAATTGGTAGCACCATCAATCCTAATATTGCAGCCTTAGAAGACAAATAATCTGAAGATGGACTATCTAATTGAGCACTCAACTTTGCTAAAACAGACGATTTATCATCAATTTCTTTGGTTAAACGTTTGTGTTCATCAGAATTAAGAACAACTAAATTATGCTGTTTGGATTTTGACATGATGTATTCCTTATCTGGAGACTCTAATGACTTGCTTACTGAATCTAACTTATCGTGGTAGTCACTCAGAGTCTTCTGGAGTGTTTCAGCTTCCGTAACCTTGGATTCCATTTCGAACTTCAAAGTATTAACTTCTGCTGCCTTTTCAGACAATAAAGTCTCAAGCCTTTCCAATTCAGTAGTTTTCGAACCTAGTTCATCCGACAACTTTGACCATGCCAAACTCTTTTCGTCTAATAGTTTTCTCAAAGACTCATATTCTTCAGATGGTAAGGCGACTAATCCCAACGAAGACGCCCTGGACTTAATATGCTCCACATCAGGAGACGATAGCTTCGCATTCAATATTTCCAACTGCTTCTGCTTACTATCCAACGACTCTCTCAAGGAATTATGTTCGGCCATTGGAACTGCTAGTAGACCATGAGCTTCAGATTTGCTCTTTATATAATCCACATCAGGCTTTTCAAGCCTTTCCGTGATTTCAACAAGCTCATTGGTTTTGACTGACAATTCAGCCTTAGTCGCCTCCAAAGAACCTGCTAATTCTTTTAGTTCATCCGTCACCTCCTTCATTTCATTTTCCATTATCAAGATGTTGGACTTGGTGGACTCCAATTCTTTAGTCAAAACAGAAAGCTCCATTTTTGAAGTTTCCAAAGCTACACTATTTGCATCCAAACCCGAATTTGCTAGCTGCAATTCATTAACCGTAGATCTCAACTCCGCTCTGGTCTCTTCCAATTGACACATAACTGACTCTAGCTTCTCGTTTTTAGATTCCAGTAGCTTTTTCAATGATTCAAGTTCAGAGATATTTAACTTTGATTCCGTATGCTTTGCAGCTAACTCCAGGTCCTGTTCTTTCAGTGAATTTTTCAATTGTTCAATTTCGGCAATCTTTAAAGCCAATTCGGTATGCTTTGCGGCCAACTTCAGATCTTGTTCATTGAAAGAATTCTTGAGTTGTTCATGATCATCCAATGGAATGGCGACCAACCCGTGATGAGGTGCCTTAGACTGAATATAATCCGCCTTTGGATTCTCCAGAGTGTTTTCTGCCTCTTCTAACCTGGTCTTTGCTTCAGAAAGTTCAGCCTTGAGAGCATCCAACTGATTGTCCTTCTCCGTCATTTCAGCTTCAATGGTTGTTAATTTGTGGCCATTCCTAGAGACGGTTCTATGAAGCTCGTTATGTTCGTCAGCATGTAAGACGACATGGTCGTGAATGCCTACCTTTTCCCTGATGTACTCTAAGCTAGGTGCATCCGAATCTTTCTTCATAGAATCCAGTTTTTCGACACTAGATAGCAACTGAGACTCTAAAGATGACACCTTATCCGAAATCAATTCTAGTTTGTTAGATTTGGACTCCAGTTCGGTTAACAGGGAGCTATACTGCTCTTTCGGTAGCGCAACTAAACCATGCAGTCCAGCTTTTAATTTGACGTACTCGAGATCCGGGGATTCAGAATGAGATTGCAATGATTCCAATTCTTTATTTTTACTCTCTAGTTCAATCTCTAGATTCTGCGTCTTGTTTACAGCCGAGTCAAGTTCAATATGCACCTTTTCCAAAGCTCTATGCTTTTCGTCAAGATCCGATTTGATAGACTCATGCTCTTCCATTGGTAGCGCAATGAGGCCATGGATTTCTGCTTTCGATTTCACATAAGTGACATCAGGGGAGTCAATCTGCAGTTGAATTGATTCCAATTCTTCATGCTGGTCCTTTAATTGAAGCTCCATATCTCTTATTTTCTGGGATGTTGAATCGATTTCAAGTTGTGCAGATTCTAAAGCCTTGTTCTTCTCGTCCAGGTCCAACTTTAGGGAATCATGATCAGCCATTGGCAAAGCAACCAACCCAAACATTTCTGCTTTTAACTTGAGGTATTCAACGCCAGGAGAATCTACTTGGGATTGCAAGTTTTCCAGTTCACCCACCGTCTCCAATAATTCTTGCTTCGTGGATTTCAAAGATGACAATTGACAATTCAATTTGTCCTCTTGCTCAAGTAATGCTTGTTTATGGTCTTCTAAATCACTTGACAACTTGCTGTGTACTTCCCTCGGAATGGCTAATAGGCCGTGCATTTTAGCAGCGTTCCTGACGAAGTCCTCGTCTGGTGTCTCTAACTTTCTCTTCATGGCATTGATATTAGCGTGTAGAGATTGAGAGTTCTGGGCGTAGTCTTGTAGATCAGTTTCTAAATTTTCTATCTTCTTGGTGGAGTCTTGTAGCTCATGCTCCTTGGCTTCAAATTTGACCAACAAATCTTCAATCTGTTGTTGCTTAGCATCCAACGTTGACTTTATCATTTTATATTCCTCGGCAGGTAACGCAACAAAATTGAAGGATTCAGCTTTCGACTGGTAGTACCCAGGATTACTCCATTCGCTGATTTGTTTTTCCTGAACAGAGATCTTGCGATTCAATTCATCAAATTCTGAAAGTGGTAGTAATTTCAAACCGAATTGTTCAACTTTACGGATCAAAATGGATTCATCAATTTCGTCATAGCTTGCCTTCTTGAGCAATGATTCATAGGTGGAAATATCTACAGGCACAACCTTAAATTCAGCACACTTTAACTTTAATTGCTCTATTGAATTATGCACGTTTGTAGGATCGTTCGGCAAGGCAAGGACACCGAAAGAAGTAGATGCTTCAACGATCGATTTGTCCTGCTTTGCCGGTGACGGTATGATAGAAGTAAGGGAATCATATTCTTGAATTGGAATTAACTTCAAGCGGTTCTTAGCAGCATAAGTTTCAATCTGGCTCTTTGTTATCTCACCCTTTGATTCTTGTATCAAGCTAGCATCGTCAGAAAGCTCACCCAATTCATCAGCCAAAACGTTGTCCAGATGTTTTGGAGCAGTGTCATCCTCTTCATCAGACGAAGTCTCTCCGGCAGATTTGACTAGTCTTGGAATGTCGATCAATTTAGACTCTGCACCAGATTCTTTTGAAGCATCATAGTTTTCCCAATTGTCTTCATCAGCCTCATCCAAATCTTCATAGTATGAAAATATCTTACTGTTTCTATGCGATGGGGAAAATCCACTTGTGTTTGGAGATCTGTAATCGGATCTTGATGCTTTTTTCGCAGACCGAGGTGCCACTTTGCCAACAGAGGTGTTTCCAACAGAAATATTTGAGTTTGAAGAATCCACCAACTTTTTCTCTAGCTCTTCTTTTTCCACTCTGAACTTTATCAACGACTGTCTCAATTTCACAATAGTTTGTTGAGCATGTCGTAAATTAGCTTGCAATGTCTCCTTTTCTAGAGCAGCATTAGTTTCGCCAACTTGCTTCACTGGGGATGAAGACAACTCTTGCAAGAAAGAATCATCAAACAAATCTGCGTCTGGGTCATCTTCTTTAAAGGGATTCAAATCAGGTATAGCTGTTAGGCTCTTCTTTGAAGTCTCTTCTAACTCAGAGGTTAGTCTTGCAACCTTTTGATGCAAAACATCATTTTCGTCATTCAGATACGAGTTACGATCCTTCAATTCCTTTAGATCAATCGTTAGTTGACCCATCTTCGATTTATAATCCTTTTCTAACTCCAGCCTTTGTATGTTGACCGTCTCCAAATCAGCTTTCAACTCACTGAGTCTCGAAGATGCGACTTGATTCTCTTTCGAAGCTTTCTCAAATTCCAGTTTCGTATTGTTCAATGCCTCATGCAAATTTCCATTCTCAGTTTCCAACTCCCATATCTTGTCGTTTGAGGCCTCTTCCTTCTCACTCAATTTCTTATTGATCAAGGTAAGGTTGCTTGTCTGCTTGCTGAAAGCTTCATTTTCAAGTTCCAATTCTTTCATTTTTTTCTTCATTCTGCTGTTTTCATAATTTAATCTTCTAGATTCAACGAGTAACCCATCACTTAAGTCACTTAAGAAGTTCACGTTGGCATTAGGGCTTGGCTGTGGGGCAGCTTGAGCCAATTGTGAAGAAGTTTTCCTTCTCACAGTCATAATAGGCAAGCTCTCCCTCTATTTAGGAAAGTAAAACATAATTTGTTAGTACATATCTCTTTGGTTGTGGTTATAAAACAAATTCTAATACTTACTCTAGATTGCCTAGCTTCTCTTGATTCTCTAGCCTCATCTAAAGTTGACGAGATGACAGGCGGCAAATGGATTTCCGTCGGTTGATAGCTTCTCTTAGGATCACCGTTAGTCACATTTGTGGTGTCCCTTATAATTCCAGCACTGGTGACACCAGGTCCAGCTGGAGATCCCGCATTATGGGAGCCCGATCTTCTGTTGTTGAACTTTTGCTGGAGATCAAACAACTGGCTTTTTAGATCATTGGTTGACGCCTTGTTACGAAGAGAATCCCTCTTTCTTGGGGCCTCATTTTGATCCGACGACATCTTATCTATTGAATTCAAATATCAAAACAAATGTACAGAATTAATTATGGTGAAGAAGAGTTTCTAGATGGAATGAATGCTGGTTTTGGGATGACTGATCAAACAACGTAATAGCTCTCTGTTTTCAGATAGCAGTACCGTTATAACTTGAAAGGGGTATAGAAGGGGGTATCCAAATCAGCCTGCACCAATTGGAGTACTCAATTGCGTCAATAAAGTGTGAGGTGAATCTGTCACTTAAAGACGGTAAAGGGAAACTTCCTCCTCGAACTTTGTTTACAGTTACCGTCCTCTCAAAACTGCTAACTTTCTCCAAGGATTCCCCAAGGTCGCGCAACACACCAACTTGAGTCTCGTTTGTTTACCAACTAATTCGTGCCTCCTTTCTCTTCCAAAGACACGTGATATTAGATCAGCTGACGAGACTACAGGCCAGAATCGCAGGAGTGCACAACTCGGTTTTTAGCCATCTGATTTTGTCTGTTTGCCGTCCTGATTTGCTTACAATTAATTGGCGGTAGGGTGCCTACAAGACCAGAGTCCCTCAAGATTAGAGGTGATATATACATGCTTACCTATTCGGCTGATCGAACGACAAATATAAACCGCTTCTGAATTTTATATCATTAGTTGTATAAACCATTCGAAATGGTAAGTCAAACACTCCAACATTGCATAAATGTTTTTCAAAACAAAGGTTTTTTTCACTAACTTATAAAATTTATCTCTATTATTTGCAGTTAAGACTTAAGCAAATGCAAAAAGAGAAGGCAGCGAGGGAGGCTGCCTCTGCGTCATCGTCTAACAACAACAGCACACTCTCGGTGGCATTTTTGAGAGCCAAGAAAGATTTACAAGATTACGAAGATATTCCAGGCATAACGATTGACTATCAGCCCTCCAACCCAATGAATATCAACTTGCAAGTCCAGCCTTCAGAAGGTTACTATAAGAGTGGAATCTTTAAATTTACTTGTGAGATACCGGAAGATTATCCGAACAGAGCACCAGAGTTTAAATGCCTGTCGAAGATTTATCATCCCAACATCGACCTAGAAGGCCATGTTTGCTTAAACATATTGAGAAATGACTGGAAACCTTCTTTATCTTTACAGTTAGTCTTTGCGGGTATCCTTCATCTCTTTTTACAACCTAATCCAAACGATCCGCTAAATAAGGATGCTGCTAATGACTTAGCAAAGTATCCTCAAGATTTCAGGAGAAACGTCGAAAGATCAATGATGGGTGGCTATATTAAGGACGAGAAATTTGATCAGGTTTTGAAAGGGAACTTTAACAGCTATCAATCCAGGTATTACTACTAACCTATTTACTAATGATTAAATAAAATCTTCAAGTAAAGTGTGTGTATATATAATATTTTCTCTTTTTTGAGTAACCGAGTAAAGTTGATCAACAACTTCTTTTTAGAGAATGCTATAAAATACCATATACAAAGGTGTATGCGCATAGCGAGTAGGACAATGACAAAAACAGAGGAACCGTGATAATAAAACAAGTGGAATACCAATAAAAGAAAAATCAAATCAAAGAAGAACAAGGGTCATAAAAATCGTTAACAAATCTAGAAAATTAAACCTTGCTGTGACCATCACCACTAACGTAGCCATCAGTTGAAACGGTAGGTTCAAAGTTAGAGTTGCTGTACGACACGGAACCAGAAGTGTTCTTGATGTATGTCATCGAAGATTGTTCAACGTCACCAGAGCCACCGTTGTTGCTCACAAGCAGCTTAGAGGCGTCCGAAGATTCGTTGTATAGCTTTTGGATTGGGTGTTCAGCGTTGTACATGTCGTAGAAAGAATACAATGGCTTGTTATAAGAAGTAAAGTTCTTTCTTATAGTTGGAATGGTGGTGGTTGTTGGCTTGGACAACTTCACGAAGCATCTGGAAGTCAAGTTTAAAGTGTGGATAGATCTTGGGGACATTTTAGAGTAGAGAGTAGAGTTGATTAATTGTTAGCTTAAAGTGATGATAATGATAGGACACAAATTTCAACTGGAGACTAGTGAAAGGAAGCGAAGAGAGAGAGGTATATATATATATGACCAAGAAAAGCATCTGACTCAATTGCGTCTAAGTGGAATGGGCCCATCAAATGAGCCATGTGCAGCAATAAGTGGTCCCGGCAACGTGGAAGCATTTGTGCGTGTGCCGACAAATCCAGGGGAAATGGACATACGGCCGCCCAGCGGCAGCGAGTGAATCATCCAGGGAGTCCGCCGGCTCAAATTTCAATCGATCGCTGCCGGCGCTGTGCCCCGGACGGGGGGAGGTGACGGCGGGCGGCTCTGGGGTTGCTTCTGCGGCTCGACTCTTTTCTTTTCTCTTCTGAGTAATTGGTTGCACTTGCACCCATCGATGAATTAATTGGTGATTGTAGACTGTTTGAATAGTGTTGAAAGCTGTTTTTGTTCGTCTCTTTCGTTTGGGCCCAGCAATTGGCATAACTGAAAAACAGTTACTACAACATCAGATCCTCCATTCTTTACTTGCACTATCTATTGCGTTGCGCATTCTAATATATAAACTTGTTGCCACTCGAGACACTTCAGGTTCTAGGATCTTACCCAAAAAGAGAAAGCACCCCAGACTTCAAGTTCGAACAACGAGTACGGGACCACGGGTCAACGGGACCAAAATGATTCACTCTGAAAACCAGCTAGAAGAGAAATTTTTTTTTTGTGCTTTTGACAGGGCAGAGCCCGCCGCGAACCGAGTTGCTTAATATATTGTAAATCGTAAGTCTTTACCAGCTTTATTGAGTGCCTGAGAATTTTTACTCTTTTATTTTTATTTTGAAGGATTCAAATTCCTCACGCCAAATTGCAGACCGGGACTGGGGGGATTTGACTGGGAGACAGCGCACAGAGAAGTTCCCATTTGCCCCCCTAGTGCTAGAGTTTATTAGCCGTTGTTCGGCCGCTTGCCGTTTCCCCAGAGAGGCTAGCTGTTTCTGCAGGCTGGACAGTGGATACGTGGGTGCCTACCTGGGCGCGGTAGGCATGTGAAACGTGGCTGTATGGCTGGAGACCGCAATTGTTTTCCCCAGACATCGCTGTTGTAATGGTTGCGTCAGTCCGTTCAGCTCCGTGCTAGCGTATATTATATATATATATATATATAATAGATCTTATAATATACATTGCTCGATCTCTATCCTATAACTAGCAGTTCATAGCGAAATTTAAATCTGATACTCGAGTCAAGAGAACCCTCGCAGCGTAGCCTGGTGGCTGGTGGTAGTGAGCTGTGGCCAGTGCTAGACTCAGACTCATACACTCAACCTTAACCTAGACATTTCCATCTCGGTGTTTCCAGCTTCTTCTCCTAGTTTCTGCCGGAGTTGATGGCTCTAGGTACGCATATATCACATAAAACGAAATTTTCCTTGACATACTTTAACCAAATGTCTAATTTACATGACCAAATTCGACATGCTATATATCGATATACAATAATACGTTCTAAAAAGAAAGACACCAGGTGAATAGCAGGTGCAATTAAGTACAAGTTAGTACATGTCATTTAATAATTATTAATATATAATATATATATATATATATAGTCGATAAAGGCAGGTTGGGTAGGCATCGGTTACTA
Source organism: Ogataea sithepensis (assembly GCA_030564825.1). Taxonomy (NCBI): domain Eukaryota; kingdom Fungi; phylum Ascomycota; class Pichiomycetes; order Pichiales; family Pichiaceae; genus Ogataea; species Ogataea sithepensis. The sequence goes on along the minus strand of JAJMAB010000126.1, from coordinate 14,099 downwards.
TAAGCGACGAGTAATAATTATAAAACCTGTTGATATGTCCCCCATAGTTAAGCGCTAACAAAATTTATCGTCAGCCATTATATTTACCACTCGTTCTCTATAGTAATCATCTTCTGTCCAACCTGATTTCACCTATTGTAATATAAGCAAAGTCCAAATTCATAGAAATTCCTATAGGGCAGCGGCGAGCCGTAAGTTAACAATCCCCAAGAAGGTTTGCCCGTCAGCCGAGACCGAAGCCGCACAAATTTATTTGTGGCAGCGCAAACTCCACGTTACCCGACTCTCTGGTGACTCCAGTGATTCACAGAGCGGCCCCCCTCTGTGCCGCTCGATGAATCATCTTGCCGCATCTGGTAGTTGCTGCACCTCGGCCCGTTGGCTTTTTGATGCTCCAGGCAATTCCAAACCCCCGTTTGTCCTCACGTTCGTCAATTGGTTTGCACACCGGCTTTTGGCAGTATCGGACATGGATGGGTATCCTCTTAGGATAACTTTAGATGGCCTGATTGGGATCCTACGGACTGGCCGACCCTTTAATCATCCGATCCTTTCAACAGAGTAAACACAACCTATAACATATATTTAGAATTATTTTTTTTCTTTAAACATGATTGTTTTGAACGATTACAAAGCAGGAAAACAGCATACAGAGCTGATATCAACAAGGCAAAAACACTCTATCGATTTCAAATGTCCCCAATCGGCTAACTTTTCTATTCGAATTCAACTTGGAAAACGTCAATAAACTCACCATCCTTATCTCCAGCTCTCCTCACAACAACAGGGTTCTCCACAAAATATGACTTTTTCCATTCGCTCATGGTGTAGGAATCAAATGGTCCGTATATATCTGCCTCGGTTTCATCAACATCATTGGTAACAACCCATTTGTACTCCCATTGAATGGAGTTTACATCATCCTCACCAACCCCGGATTTCTCCTGTCGTTCCTTATCACCTCTATCCAGTTCCTCTTCTAGCTCCTCTCTAGTTCGCTTCTTCGTTCCTATCTCCTCCCTTTCAATAGTCTTACCTCCGGTGAGCCTTGAATACTCTCTTAGTAGTTCCTCTCTTTCTAGTTCATACGCAGAGTACCGCCTCTCCACCAACAATTCAATATCATCCATAATATCCTTGATCAACTGTTTTGTTGAATTTTTCTTGTCAAGTCGCTTTGACTTCTCATATGTCTTAGCTTCAAAATTCAATCGTTGTAATAGTTCTGTTAAGCTTTCAACCGGCCTCAAATGAACCACCAGACGCTTTATGATGTCTTCAGTTGGGATGCTACGAAGCTTGTCTTGTCTAGCTCTAAGATCATCTTTCTGTTTCTGAATACGTTCGTGCTCTGCCTTCTTAGCCTTTTCAATATCGACCTTAGTAACATTTGTGAGCCACGAATCCTTGATGTTAATCTTTTTCTTCTGTGTATCGTCTTGGCCTTCATCTTCGTCATAATCTTCGTCACTATCCTCGTCATCATCCGAATTGACTTGCCTTCTATGATAATTTCCATGCTCATCAAAATTTCCTTCTCGATTCTCTCTTTTCAAATCGAAAGCCTCAATTTTGGGACCGCGAATTTTTTTGATTTTCTTTCTTTCATCCCGATCAAGCTTTTCGAATTCCTCTTGGTGGTTGTAGTATTTTTGAATCGTTTCCACACTAACAGACTGTTCACCGCTTTCTTCTTTATCCTCTGCATCAAAAACGCCCTGCTCAGTTTTGATGCTGGGGAGTTCAAGTTCATCTTCTTCGTGTAGCTCTTTTTCAAATTTATCCATATCCAACAGCTTCAAACCCTTACGCTTTTTGACGTTTTGGCTAGTTTTGCCATCTTGGTCATCGTCGGAGGCAAACATATCCACATCATTGTCATCATTTTCAGAAAGGTTTCCGTTTGAATCACTAGTAGTTTCTGATTTTTTATTCTTCCTCGTACCTGTTCTGATCTCATCATCTGATTGATCATCATCATCTTCTGATGAATCTGAGTTATATGCATCCACTTTGACCTGATTCCGATTGAGTCTCTTCTTATCGACATCCTCTAGTAAAATTGTCTCCTCTTCGTCCTTCATACTGAAAGCCATATATCCGTTGTGATTGATGTGCCAGAACTGGGTATTAATTCACGCCAAAATGGTACAGAAATAATAGAAGTTTTAGGCAACAAGATACTCACAAGGCAGAGATTCCGACAATTTTTTTCTTCGCTTACCAGATTCACGAGTATCGCGCAGACCAGGGCCATAAGTATAAATTTACCCATGACTAAAAAAAGATGTATTCAAAACAGTATACCAGTGCATATAGATACAACAAGTTTACTGGTACATCCATAATCAAACTATCGTACCAAGTAATGCCGATGGAATCAAAACACTCTGATTCAGGATCCGATCCAAACTTTGACTTTGATGCCGTGCTCAATCTTGAGGACCAGTATTACCGTGAAGGTTTCCTGGAAGGCCAACTAGAAGGATCGATGAAGCAGTTTTATGAAGGTAAGGAGTTGGGTATCCAGACTGGCTACCAGCGTTTGTTAGTCATAGGACAGTTCAAAGTTTTAGTTAGTTTGTGGATTGACAAGGTTGCGGGAATGATCGAGTCAAGTAATAAAACGGGAGATGCAACAAGTAAACCCGAGGAATCATCCACAACGGTAAAGAAACCAAAGAGAGATTTGGGCAAAGTTAAAAAGACTCTTCTAGACTTACAAATGGTGCTTGATAGCCTATATGAAAATGGGAAATTACGGTTAACAAACAGCGATAAGGACGTTTACAAGTACGATACCATATTGAAGAAAACTAGAGCCAAGATTCGGTCTTTGAGCACGGTATTGGATGACGAAGAGCTATTTGCCTCAGTAGAGAAGTTGTCCCAGCAAATTGGAGGAAAAATACCGACTGCTGGAATTACCGGTACTGACCAGGATATGTGGTGATTTACGATGTACTGTCTTATATAAATTTACAACGAAACTAATGTTAACGTGAAAATGCTATCAATCTATATAATATTACGGTGTTAAGGTACATTTTTTATCAGTAGTCGGCTAAATACTCACTAATCTCAAAACCTACGTCATCAGAAAACTTTTTAACGACGTCCCAGCTGATGTTGCATCTCCATTTCGTGGTCCCCCCGATAGTGTCACCCATCTTCAATTTGTCGATCGATTTCAAAGAAGATAATGTAGCTAGTTCGTTCATCAACTCAACGTCATTCACTAGACGTTCCCCCTCATGATGCTCATCATAGATAGCCCTCAAAATGGCAAGTAGCCTTTCCAACACAAACGGTTGTGGAATCATTCGGCTGCTCTCTTTCTTTGAACCATTTGCCGCTTTTCTTCTTTTTGTCCACGTCACTTTTCTGTTCAACCGAACCTCCTTCTCCCTTGAATATAACACATAGTCATGGTTAGGATTACCAAATGAAGCCAAATAAGATGCGATTAATATGTATTTCGTCTTGTTTGGAAGGTCGTAATTACCTTTTCTGATTTCATTTGTGGATAACTGAGCGTTAGTTATACTCTCAACTAGTCCGAACTCGCTCTGTAGGAGTTTTTTATTCGCCTTGTAGGTTGACAACACATCATTCACAAAAGTTTCAATCCTGCCTAACTTGACTATCGGCTGATAAAATATAGGCCAGAGTTTGGTCAACACCGACATCGAAAAACTCAAGTCACCACCGAGAACCGATGAATATGTATCCAAAATTAACTCCACATAATGGGACACAAAATTTTTCATCTGTGAATCAGAGATCATGCTGTTTTCAATTTCGCCGTTAATCGATGCTATCCAGCGGTCATCGAGCATACTGTTCAACAATATATCTTTGAGCTGCTCGGGTGTATAGGGATCAAATTCTACAGTGGGTATCCCAAAAGTTGACAAATTCAAAAAGTCGCCCCTACTCACGACAAAGACGAACGAAATGTTGCTCAACATTGGGCTCTGTTCGTGTAATTTCGACAATGCTGCACATAGATCGCAAGGGTTTTCAGAAGAAAGTAACTTATCGATTCGGTCCATGACAAAAACAACAGGCTTGTCAAACTTACGTCCTCTATTTTCACTCGAATGGCTAAACTGGATTAGCTGTTTGAACACTTCAACAAAGTTACACAAACTTTCACAACCTGTTACTAGATCGTGTAAGGCTTCAAGATCCATGCCGTGCATCGTGACAAGGTTTTTCAATATCCTCTGTAATACCGACTTTCGGGATAATAGAAATTCACATGGCACTTCACTGTACAATATATCGGCCTTATCTTGTATATAATCTAAATACTTGTCTAAAGTGAAGCTTTTCCCTGATGGTGAAACACCCTCCAAGATTATTGATGTCGAAATAGTGTCTTGGTATGGCCGCAGATAAGCAGACAATAACTTCAACTGGTTTTCTCTATGCCTGCAACTTTTTTCCAGCTCTTCAAGTCCATTAGTCATTCAAATTGGTATTATTATCGCAAATTGAAGTTTCGAAGGTTGTAGTTTCCTTCTAGGAGATTAACCCAGAATCCAAATCTGCAGAGTTGACACTTCAAAGTTCGAAGATCAAAGATTCAGGACGACGCGACTCGCAGGTTGTAATACCAATTATATAATCAAGCCAGAATTTCCCATTTAGTATTTAATACCCTGGAATCTTGACTCCGTTTACCAGTAAATACTATTTATCTGTCTTTTTAGAGGGGTGTTTTTTATTTCTTTCTTTGCAATGATATTAAAATTAAGCATCTAATCTACTCTACTGCAGTAGAAAAATTTGGCATATAAGCGAACCTCTAAAAACTAAATACGAGCAAAACAGTTGTAACTATTTAACGACGCCTTCTGAGACAACGTATTTGTCTGAAGAAATAAAGCTGGATTGTCTCGAGCTTAAATTATTTCTTAGTTTTTCGAGTAAAGATCCTGAACTAGTTGTTTTGCCGCGTGATCCTAGCTTTGGCGCTATTGCTGCCCCAGTCTTTGATAGTTTCTCTGTACGATATTTCTCGTAGTAAACGCTGTGGGTTGTCTCCTTCAGATCATGGAGAGAGGCACCTAATAGACAAGTTCTCAAAACAATGAAATCACTATGCGAAGGATCATCAATTCTGACAATTCCGTGAGGTAACTTTCTAACTTTGTATTCTACTTGATCAATGATCTTTCTATCGGTTCCAGAAATAATTGCAAAAGGGACCAATTCCTGAACTCCGCCAACTGTTGAAGTGTCATCCTCTTCGCTTAAGTCTGCAAAGCATGTCGAGAAATCGTAGATGGAAATTTCATTAGATTGAATATCCTTCATGATAAGCTTTTTGTTAAGATCGAGTTCTTCATCCGTTAGCAAGTCTGATTTGCAAATAACTGGGATGACGTTACATCTTCCACTCAGTTCTTTGAGACATTCAATATCCAACTCCCGTAACCCTTTACCAGTTGGTCTAATAAAGTAAATAGCCGCATGAATATGAGTATCTTTGTGTGTCGGATTTCTTTGAATTCTGCATTCTTCATTTAAGACGCTTTCAAATTGAGCCTCGATGTAGTCCACAACTGTCTTCGTTGAATTTCTGTTGTCAATAAAGTCGCCGTAACCAGGAACCATGACAATATCAAGATTAATCTGTGTACCTCCTTCGTAGATCTTTGCTGTATGATTTTCAATGCTTAAAGCTGCTGGGGCTGGACGGTTGCTGGTGATGATATCTTCCTCACACAAGCTGTTGACAAATGTGGATTTACCCGTGCCTGTCTGTCCCAAAATCATGACCGTAAGGTGTAGACCACGTTTTAAGAACTTCTTTTGGCGAATCTCTTCGGCGGTAAGCTGCTTCCAAACTATGGCGTTAGTAACTAGTAAAAAAGTGAAATAAGACAGGAGGAGAGCCTTGCTTTATCTTACAGTATTTATCTTTGATTTTGCACTCATAGAAGATCACTTTTTTCAAATTCGTTTGTCAGTTTCTGAATCAGTTTATTAAAAGCTAAAAATACATAGATATGAAATGACCGTAAAATGGAACAAAAGAAAAAGCCAGTGTCCAGACAAAGGGTAACATTGCCCAGTTAGCGCGAGCACAACTTCGTCGACCTTTCCTTTTCTTTTCTATACTGTTTCTAGTTCCCATTTTGTACACAATTTTTATTCTGAAACATTAGTAATTCTAGTAAAATCGTCAAGATCCATTTTAGGAACATGAGGAAGAACCTGAATATTCGTGTCTGAATGTGATAACTCCTTCGCCAATGTCACCAAATCTTGATAGCACTTCCATACTTCATCGACAGAGATCCGAAACTCGATTTGAAAGAAGTTGTGGGGCATTACAATTTTCTCCCTTTTGCAGCCCACTACAAGTCCTAGAGCTGCAATGACATTGGTTTCATGGAGGAGGACTATAGGGAGTCTATATGCACATTCAAAAAACTGAGTACTCCCCATGTATACAGCTCGTGACTTGACAGACCATTCTGTGGGTTGTTTAGAACTTTCCTCGTCTAGTTTCATTGCGTTCAAACAATATTTGTATGCGTTCTCAACTGTCACCTCGAAGCACATAGCCTCTAGTATTACCTCTTCTAAATATGTCAACAAATCTTTCCATTTCCAATATATCTTAGAGTTCTCGTCAATGACTTCATTTATTTTTCCCCGTAACGCAATTTTGGCACATACTTTCACTACGTCTGAAAGTCTTCTTCGGCATTCTTCAGCTTTGCAAGCGATAAACAAGGAGGTTGCGGCTATCTCAAAATAGTGATGGCTAATCAGGTCTTTTCTCATGTAGAATCTATGAAAATAATATGCTGCAGTCATTGCCACCGATCTCGAAAGTCTCAATGATTGACAGCAACCAAACATATACATGATTCCTTTTGATCTTTTCTCTATTTCTTCTGTGAAAGACATGTGTCGGATCTGACTTGAAGTCTTCCTTGATGGTGTCTCGTATTTTAACTGTTCCATAGTGTAAATCCAATTACAAGGATCCACATCAATCAGACCATCCCAATAGTCATCAGGATTATACTCGGTTAAGATATGAATGGGCGTGGATGGTGTTATTGGTGTTTTAGGAGTTCTTGGGGTTGTTGGAGCATATAGCCTTTTGTCTCTGTCTCTGTATGACGTGGAATGGCCAGACCTCGACGGACTTTTATCACGCGTATTCACTGGCATCATAACGATATTACCAAAATACTGGTATTCTATACTATGTACTGGCAATGAAACTTAAAAGGGTACTAATAGACATTTCATTGTACGCCTCCAACTTGAAGATCCCAATTTTCGGACGAGTGCACACTGTGCACTGCGCGTGACAGTGGGAATTTTGAAAGCCTGAATTTCTGAAAGGTGTAAACTCCGTCTTCTCATTACGTAACGCACTTCAGGCTCGAAGGATGACACAAGCTCTGAAGCTTAACAACTATACGTCCCTGACACAATAGAGCGGTTCCAGGTTCCTAGTGTGGCTATCTACTAGGTATGCCAATAAATTTAAATTATAAAATGTACAGAGAGAATATAGAAGATACATAATTAATTAACTAGCTCGTCCATCTTCTTAACAGCATAGTCCAAAATATAGCTTTGTTCAACGAGATCGTCGATCCTCGAATAGTGACGTTCGCTATACGGAATAATAGAATCGATAAAGTTCATAACACCATGTATTTGATAGAGTCTGTCCAGATCACAGTTGACCAAAATGACCTTGATTAGTTTTTGTGCAACTTCGAATAACCTAACGTTGGTGTTCCAGTCCCTTATTCTTTTGAATAGGAGCAAGATTTTATCATCTTCTAGTTTTCCTATACTTTCTTCCAGCTTTATTGACCCTAAAATAGAGGTTCTATCCTCGTTAGCAGCCATACAAGATTTGATGACATTGTAAAGTCTCATCGGGTGATTTAAGGAGAGAGCAAGCAAAAATGCATTGAACCAATCACCTCTACTGATATAGTTTTGTAGTTCTTGTTCTTGCTCAACCTTGACCCTTTTGGTTTGCTCTTCTAGAGCTTGTGCTTCATCGGTATTGTCTTTCCATAGAGTAATAGAACCATCAGCATCCGCAGAGATAAATTCCTCGCCATCATTTTTGACACACAAAGCCCAAATTCTGTTGTCGTGGTTATCCAATGTCTGGATGCAATCACCAGTACTCATTTCCCACACCTTAATCAAACCGTCCGCCCCAGCTCCGACAATAAACTGGTTTCTGGAAATAAATGAAACTCTTTGAATAGCGTTGGTTTGGCCTTGGAAAGTTTTAACACAGGTGAAATCTTCTAGAGACCAAACTTTTGCCGTCTGGTCACCTGAACCTGTCACCACCAATCTATCATACACGCAAAAACTAATATCATAGATTGGCCGTTTGTGCCCCTTCAAAACACCGATGGTTTCTCCTCCTTGTAGATCCCAAATCTTTGCAAACTTATCATGACTTGCAGTGGCCAAGAAGTCATCATTAGGACTGATATCCACGGAGTGAATCATTTTATCGTGTGCACGTCTCGTATAATCCGAGCTCTTGATGACTTTGACCTCATTTGAGTCGTCTGGCTTAGGAACGGTCCATTTCTTAATGGTCAAATCTTCAGAAGCTGTGATAATGAATTTTGGATACGAGTTTATTATTGGTGTTCTTGGTAGACCAACAGCAGTAACGGACGACATGTGACCCTCAAACACTGCGTAACACAAGAATTTATCTGTGTCTTCATTGTATCTCCATAATCGAGCTGTGTTATCTTTAGCAGCGGTAGCTATCCATAAGCCATCGACTGTTGAATCAAGCATGTTTAGTAAATCGCCGTGACCATCACATAAATCCATGTCTAACGGCTTATTGTCAAGGTCAACAATACGAAGTGAAGGCGAGTTCGTTGCCAACGCTAGCTTGTCCAAGTTTGGCCCAACGTACCTCAAATCCGCAATTGTACCGTGGTTACCAGCCATAGTTCTGGTTGTGGGCATTATGTTGTTTGCTTCATCAAGGTCTACAGAAGTATCCACATCGGCAATGGTTTGATCCGAATAAACAACAACTATACGATCATCAACTTCTGACAATTTGATGACTTCCATGACAGATAGCTCTTCAGTAGATTTCAAAAATGGCCTAGTTGTTGCCACAAGTCTCTCGTTGGCAGTGTCCCACACTTTAACAATACCACCTTCTCCTGCGCTATACAAATATTCAGTTCCTCTTAGCTGAATGAATCCTGTGCTCTCGACTGATTGCTGGACAGGAATCGTTTTTATCTCTTTCCAAGTCTTTGTGTTCCATAGCGAAACGATACTATCCCTACCACCGCTCGCAAAAAGTTCACCTGTAGAATTAAATACAACACCTCTAACGGCGCTACTGTGTTCATTCATTGTAGTGATACATTTTCTTTTTACCAAATCCCAAACTTTCACAACACCCATGATGTCACCACTTGCCAACTTCCAGTTCTTCGAATTTAGCTCACCAAAGAAAGATAGGGCAGATAAAGTTGAACCATGGCCTTTAAAGTTATGTGTAATAAATGATCCTTCAATATCCCAGACGATCACACTGCCATCTGTTAGACCAAACGCAAATAAAGATGAAGTTGAGTCGACTGCCGAGATATACGATGCAGCTGGCAATTTAAATGTTTTTATCACACTTGACGATTCTAGGTTGAATACCTTCAATTGCTGAGATTGTGACACAAATGCAATATATTTTCCATCTGGAGATATTTGCAGTGTTGTTATTAGATCACCATCGCCTTCAAGCCGGTGGATCAGTTCATCCGTATCCCTGTTTATCACAACGATGTCTTCTAAGACCGCAGTAACTAGCACAGACCCCTCCGCTGATATAGACGCATTTGCAGAACCAATATAGAACGGTTCAATATCAACTTTTTTATAGCTCCTCTTTAATCCTAATTCCATCCTTAAAAGTTAAGTGGTATGTGGCAAAACCGTTGAATATAGATATAGAAGACGAAAATGATATACAAATAGATAAAATCCGTATAAAATGATCTCAAAATTTTTTTTTGAAAATTTGAAGTGCAGAAGTGAGTATTACGCCTCTCAGCCTCTCATGACTTAGGTAATAGCTGACATCTTTTTGAATCTGTATAATCTGTGCTACAACTCCCTTAAGTTACAAGCATTCAAAGCAGTCTACGCTACGTAGTTTTCAACACAAAACTTAAAAGTGACTTAAGGATAAAAATACATAGATAAGCAAAAACAAAAATCAGATGTAATGAAAAAGAGGGACGGAATACAAAGCTAAACTTTCTATTGTGACTCGCAGTCATATAGCAGACTGTTCTTTGGAAATTGATAACCAGCCGATTCCCAAGAGGTCAAATTTTGATTCATATAAGCGTTCAGGTGCTGGTTGATGTAATCAGTGGTAGGATAGTTTTTTGGATCGCAGGTCAGGGAGATTGTATCCTTTGGCTGATAGATTCGGATATAATCAATTTCAAAGTATGTCGGGAATTCGATGGTGTCGAGGTCTATCTCCGACCAGGCGTCAGATAAACCCAAATTGAGAATCAAAGACAATGGCTCCTTTGGAATCCTTCTCCATCCAATGTTACCGTTTGGATGAAGAGCTTCTTCAGTAATTCTAAATGTTGGCTGGCCGCCTACAAAGTAATTGATGTAGTTTTCTGAGTGATCAACTGCATCGCTCCTATACTCCATGCCAAAAGCATGAAACCTTGGAACATGAGAGTAATTTGCACTAGCGAGATCAAACCAATCAGGTCCAGTCGTTGTCAAAGCAGAAATAGCTTCTTGGTAAACTGTTCCTTGAAATGGGTTCATTGCTGTAATCGAGTTGTTATTAATAGCCAAAAAGTCGTAATCTGGAGTCTTCCAAACATCAAAGGGGGCAGTATTAAAGGATTGGGCAAGGGAGTTGTGCAAACCTTCCATAATATCAATTTCTGGAGCACCTCTGGCGGTTCCCAAGTTTGGATGGTCTTCGCCTTTGCATGTACAAACACTAAGTCTCTGGCCAGGTAAAAAAGATAACCCGTCGGCAGATGATTGGTTGGCAGTAATACCTGCATCACATGCGTCGTATGAATATGGCCAGGTACCATCGGTGGATGCCTTGTAACCAGCCCTACCTAAGTTTCCTAGAGCCCAAAATGCAGGCCACAAACCTCTGGCGTCATAAGAACCAGGAAGTTTGATTGAGGCTTCTATGTATCCTTGAGTAAAACACAACTTGTTCCAACTTTGTAACATTCCAGATGTAAAGTTTAAATCATGTTGCTCTCTCTTCTCTATTTTAATTCTTAAAGTGCCTTGATGAGTTCTAACATAATCTGGATCGTAGTACTCCATATCATCAGTGGCTGCATAGTGCATTTGAACAGCTTCCCAAAATTGATCATCACCCTTGTAAAACGTTCGATTTTCTAGATTAAATTCGTCACTGAAAACTAAGTCCCATTCTTTTCCATCCAAACCAATTCTGTGACGGAATATTTCAGGTGTATCTGGGTCAACCAGACTTGTTCTAATAGCCGAAAGAGGTCCGTAAACGTGCTCAGTTGGCAATCTGTGGTTATTTCCGGAGGACATTTCCTTTGCCGCCTCCACAGTTCCGTAAATAACTGCTGAAAGAATCCCAAATATAACCAATACCAGACCAATTGCTTTTTCCCATTGTATATGCTTGATATACTGCCATGTCCATGGCTCATAGCCTAACTTCTCATTTTTCGTAATCTGAGATTCTAGATCAGATCCAACGTTATTCTTTAAATTTTCAAAAGTGGTTTCAACCATTGGCTGACTTGCTTTACTTGCTAGCTCACTTTCACTATTTTTAACAGAAATCTTCGTTGTGTCTTTTAGTTCAGGATTATACATTCCATATTCGCCTTGGAGATAGGCGATAACAGGATCCGGAAACGGATCTCTATGTAGACGACCAATAAACCTTTCAAGCTGTATATCAGACATCTTATTGTAGTCTGTAGCAATAGATTTGCCACTTAACTTTGTGAATGTTGTTTCACCAACAACAAAAGAACGCTCCGGATTCTGGGCGGAGCGCACTTTCTCTGACTCCTCAGTAGAAGACGACCCAGTCGATGACCACCTTAAGGTTGATGCAGATGCTGTTTTTGCATTTTCTTTAATTTTGTTAACAAATTTCATCATTTAAAAGTTAAGGAGTTGGTGGGCGTCCTAGTTTGACAGTGAGAGGTAAAACCGTGATGAGTTAACGATGATTCTTAAGAGCAGATGAAGAGCGAAGTAACCAAGCACATTGCTCATAATAAGTAAAAGCCAGTAAATTTGCAGAGAAAAAGAACTTGTATTTGTTCAATAGGACAGAATATTGAAAGACGAAGATTTGAAAAAGCATCTAAACAGACACTCAAAAAAGGAGTATCCTGCTAAACTCATTTTACCCTTTTGCAAAGTCATTACCCGGCTCAGGCAGTGCCGAAGAGACTTGAAACTTTTCATTTTGGTTAGCGAACGACTTTCTGAAATTTTTCAGCTTTTTTTTTGCGTTTAGAATTAGGCAGCTGAGGAAGCGAGCAACTGGTTGAACAGTAGGATGGAGGCAAGAAATTAGCATCTAAAAGACATTCGATTGATAGATTAGAGACCCACTCACACCGGCTTGTTTGAGACTCGTTTCAGGTTAAGATAATAAATAAGCTTTTTTTGCCATTTTGCGTTATGTCTGACCCTATTTTACATATCGTGAAGCCAAACGTTGCTGCTCCTTTAGGTTCTGCACCTCAATCGCCAATTAAGGTGTCCATACAATCACCAATACTCCTCCAACTTATCGAATCCATCTATTATGATGATGAAAGCGATTCCAGCAAGACCAGAACTATAGGAACATTATTAGGTACTAGATCTGATGACGGATCAGAATTAGAAATTAAAGAATGCTACATTGTCCCACATAAAGAACAAGATGAGGAATTAACCATTGAAGAAGCCCACCACATTTCTTCTTATCAACTATACAAGCGAGTGAATCCAGAATTACAAATAGTTGGTTGGTTTTCTACCTCTCCTGTCTTGGATGCTTTTACTGGTTTGGTGCATGAATTCTACTCCAAAGGTTTTTGTTTCCCACACCAACCAATTCATCTAACTTTACAATCAAAATCAGAAGCCGGTGAAGTGATTGCACCAATTATAAAGACATACATCTCCTCGCCAATTGGTCTTCCTGCCAATGCAAGTTTAACTTTCCAGCTTGGTTTAGAAAAAGTGGGTACTTTTGCCTTTACTCCAATTCCAAATACCGTTACCGTCTCCAAGAGTGAATTGACCACCTTGAAGTTCTTGAACAATGCTTCCAAGGAGGAATCTAGATCAGTTGAGATTACTCGTTATGACGAACTAAAGCAATTATCTACATCAGTTAACCAAATCTCTAGATTATTAGATAGCGTGAAATCATACGTCGACAAAGTGGTTAGTGGTGAAATTGAGGGTGATGCTGAGATTGCCCAAATCCTAATCAGCAACTTATTCGTCAAGCCAAACTCTATCGATTTGGAAACTTTGGCTACTTTGTTTGAAACCCATGTGAATGATACCTTACTTGTGGAATACCTAGCTTCATGCGTCAAACAGCAATTGGATCTAAGTTCTAAATTGACCACTTTTATTTCTCCTGAAGAAGCCGTTAATTAGAAGAGCATGTATTGTACAATTATCTGTTTGTTTATATATAGGGTGAATTTTATTTTGAATTAATGTATGTTTTATATTCGCTTTCCTAAGTTTTTGGTAACTTTTCATTCGCTAATAAAGCAAAGTAATCTACTGCTCTCCTTTAAGTTTAAAAGGTATCTAAGGGATTGCAATCCCGTCACTATCAAACAAACATAATAAATATTCAACACAGTTGTCACTTTATATAAAGAGTTGCTTGTAACTTTTTTGTTCCGTTGTGTGATTCTTACAACCTCCGGAAATAAAACAAACCATAATTAACGTTGCAGGGATTCAAACGTATCCTTGAATTGTAGGATCAATTTCCATCAAACCAAAAAAAAAAAAAAAAAAAAAAAAAAAAA
>JAJMAB010000125.1:0-36471 GCA_030564825.1 Ogataea sithepensis | reverse complement strand
TTTTTTTTTTTTTTTTTTTTTTTTTTTTTTTTTTTTTTTTTTTTTTTTTTTTTTTTTTTTGGTTATCAAATTTTATGTTCGTTGGGTGCTAGAACAGTTTCATCAGTATGATAATTCGTGGGAAATGTTTGCTTGAATTTGTATATATAGTTTCATTAGCTTTACCCTTTTTTTCTGTATTTCTCAAATGCACAATCAATCTACCAAACGATGCAACTAAATTGGAATCTAGTAAAAAAGAATACAGAATGCTATATGCTATGCAATGTTATGCAATACAGCAACCGAAACCTTTTCAAATCAAGAATGTTTCAGCTGGATGATTTTTTGAATACAAACAAGATATTATTTATCAAGGATAATAATGTTTGACAGTTTTTGAAATTTTTTTTTCTTTTTTTCATGGAAGAAGGAAGGATCTCTTGATAACGCGTTTGGAGTTTGTCTGTCTGTGTGTTTTTTGTTTGTTTTTTTTTTCCTTATTTTTTCTTCTTTTTTTTGTCTTTTTTGCTATGAAAAAATAAAGAGTAGAACGTAGCTAATAGACATTGGAATCAGCAAATTTGATATTTTCTGAATCTGATGAGACTTCCTTCTCCTGGAAATCGGAAGTGTAGAACAGTTTTTGACGAGTCATTTCAAGTTCTGTGTCAGCAAAGACCTCGACTCTATCCTCTAGATCGTTCATGGAACTGACACTAGAATATGAAACAATCGAGCTGACATCGCTTAAGCGTGGTTTGTTTGAAGGAACAAACATCTCTGAATGTGATCTCTGTGGAGTGGTAACCGGAATCAAATCTAGCAGCTTCAAAGAATCGGCAAGAAAATCCAACAATCTGATCTTGCTGATCTCCTGGGCCGATTTGTAGTCAGCATGCGAATTCGTTGATGTCTCTCCATACAGAACATTAAGAGAAATTTCTTCGGAATATCGTTGTGTGTTCAGCGTATAATCATCGGGAACCGTGAAGGGAGCACACATGGAAACAAGATCGTTGATACCGATCTCTTTTGCAGCATGAGTGACGGTGTTGTCCTGGGCATCGATTTTCGTTTTGCCGTCGTTTCTTTCCGAAGCGTCAACCGACCCAGTTTGAGAGCCATTGAAATTGATTTTGTTCCATTTGATGTTGTTTCCTTTATTTTTTGATTTTATCGTTGACCTGTTGGAAGTTGGAACTACTTTGTCTGCAATTTTTCGTTTTTGTTGGTTAGCGTTGGCTGTTGAAGTAGCATGTGCCAAGGCATTGCTACTATGGCCCGTCGTACTAGCATTTTTCTTTCTTGTTCTAGCATGGTGCTGACTACTGGATTTTCTTCTTTGTTCGGAAGCCATTGTTTGGATCATGGCTTCTGTTAAGTTACTTTTGCAATTGAAGGAGACGCCACCACTGGGGAATGGCAGATCGAGTAAAAAGGGAAAGCTGGGACGGAATAGAGACACCAAAGAGCTGGGGATCACAAAAAAAAGAGGTGAATTGTAACAAGGGTGCGTACAAAAAATGAGCACAAAAAAAATGACTAAACTGGGGCATATATATATATATATACCCTCTATATATATATAGATAGTTTTATACCGAATGTGAACATCACCTTCACTAACAGCACCAACGATGGCTCCAGAATCACATCCATAGCACACGCCTCGCTCAACAGGCATCGCAAACCCTAAATGGAACGGAAGCAGAGAATTGCTCCCCGCTGTTGTCACCCGCCCACTTCCTGTGGATCCACATGGCCTACACATGGCTATATACATATATATATATATATATATCAATCTATGGCTTCTAATTTCAATTTGTCTTGTCTCCGTCTCAATTTACTTTACTTCTCAACTTGTCTTGTCTCGATATTAATACACTTTCACCCGCGCGCGGAGTGGAGTTAAAATAAGTCTAGTATTTTATATGGCATGTATTGTATTATAATATATAAATTATACATATAATATGCGATAATTTTTAAAACTTAACTGACCCACCTGTGCGTGTGCAGCCAAAGCCCAGGGATACTGCATCTTTCATGAAAGTTACAGCTTTTTCGCCGCCGCTGCCAACACAACCTCCAGGATCCCTTGGGCTGGCACCGTGGTGACCAGATTGGTGTCCCGTGGTAAGCTGTACCGCTGGGCCCGTCTCACACGTCCAATAGCTCAAATATAATAATTATTATAAATTTTATGCCTCTTCCAGAGGATTAGAGTTTTGTGACAAACTATATATATATATATATATATGAGGTGCTTTGGGTGCTATGTATAATGCTGTAAGAAAATTGCAGCATAATGAAAAGAACAAAAGGAATTAAGGGAACAAAAAAGAACAAAACTACTCAAATGATGCGCCTGCAATGAGAGAACCCACTTTGCTCCCATATCGTATACTGTCCACGTACACCTCTATATATGTCATATCATTTAGCACTAATTGTGATTATTTCTTCTTAATAGCTCTTTTTGATATATATTGGTATTGATATCGATATCAATATCGATATAGATGGCTGAGCACGATGTCAAGGCCGCATCATGGGACCCTTACGGTCGTCTTTGATGGATATATATATGATCCTTGTCCCTGAGCATATCTCAAAGACACTTATACCTGGGCATACAACTTTGTATTCATGTCCGATCGTTTCGTTCTTGCCCAAGTAGGAAATCTGATTCATAATGATTGATAGTCTCTTTGAAATGTACGTGTACAGATTATAGCTATATAGCAAAGAGACTAACAATTTGTTAAAGAACAGAAGGAAATTTGGTGAATTCGGTCGATGATCTCAGAACCGGGGCTTTACCGTCTGTGGCTTGTCGGCAGGTCGGTTGGATCGAAGGCTATATCTTCCAGAAGGTCATCACGGTTGTCAATTTTCGATCTCTTACGAATTGACATTATCTATACATAGATGAGGTTAAAGAGTTAGATTATAATTCTGGTGACGTATAGAATTTTACATATATATATATATATCTATTTCAACATTATTCATGCAGTTTATATTATATTTATATCCACGGAGGCCGCTTAATCTAGATTATGGGCGCTCCGAAGTATGCAGTATGTTAATCTTTATGATACATTTATATGGACGTTTGATCTGCTGCGTCCAAGTCAAGAAGAAATGTAATTGTATATGGTGTGCTATATATGAGCTTATTCAGGGTAGGGGGTATACTGAGTTCATTGGAAACTCTCTAAGTGGCATTCGTTATCTCCCTGTCCTCTTTATCCAGTTTAGTTGTAACCTGTGGGGTGAGTGGGAGGTATATATATATATAATATATATCAATGGATCGTTTAGACCCCAATCCTTACATATGTCGTACATTTGGGGAGAAGTTCAATTATCGCCAGAGGGGAAGACGCAACAAAGGCATTGGCTCTCCTCATCCGCATTAAATTAATATTTATGTCTCCTGTAACTCGAACCTTTTTTGGCTTGACTGAAAACTTTAAAGTGACAGTGCAATTTTCTGAATATATATATATATATATATATATATATATATATATAATTAATTAATGTCACATCTTGTATTATATCAGTCAAAGCGATTTTCCTTTTGCTTGAACATCTAACGTCACTACCTTGTATAGATATAGTTTGGTTATCGGTTACTGTTCCAATCTTTTATCATTTAAGAATTAGCGATTAGAAAGGTCACTAAAAAGTTTGATTAAGTATTCAATATATTGCGAATCCTTATCTTTGACATCAAATTTGATGCATCCTATGAAAGCTTAGATAAAGCAAAAGTACAAAGGGTCAGAGATACCAATTTATACAATTTGCATCCTCAGTTAAACTAGATGTGAAGTTGTATGCGACTTAATCTTGCCCGGAAAAACCAAGCATATTCCAAAGCAAGATGCTCTCACTTTACATTGTCGATAATTTAGTTAATATAAATCCTTTGTTTGATATACATGCAGTATGTCCTTCTATATATATATATATCGAAATTGCTTATTTGCTGTCAACATCAAGAGAAAGAACAGTCGCTGTGAATTGAAAAAGTGGCAGACAAGCGATCCGAACAATTGATGCTGCACTGTATATTTAACAAGCAATTGAGATATGATTAATGGACCCCGTCCAACAGAGAAAGAAGAACAAGATCCACACGCTTTCTGGATCCAATCAAGATTCGGATCCTTTACAACTCACCTGACGCGTTGTGCTGTTGATCGCATATGACGACCGAAGAATACGACGCGCGCGTGCGTCCTAAGTGACCAAAATGCAGTATATAGTTTAGTTCTGAGCTCTTTTTTGTCCAATTTATCCCCAAATGGAAATATGGCTGCATATACAGACAAATTTCACATTCCTTAATTTGGAATTAATTTGACTTGATTCAAATAGGGATTGGACTCTTGGACTGGCAATGTTGATTGGTGGAACTTGGGTTTCAATTGAGGTTTAATAAGAATAAATTTGACCCCCAGTATTTCTAATTGGAGTTACTGGTGAATTGTTTAAAATATATACTGTAAAGAAAAGTCCACATTAATCCGTTTTAAAAAGCATGTCAGGATCTTCAAAAGAGTTAGAATATTCACTAGTCGCTATAAAGTCGAGTATATCCTAGACAACGATATTCCAAGCATATTATAGATCGATGGATATAGTAAGAATCTAAAACAAAAATTAAACAAAAGACGTGGCGGCTGCCCAGTTGCTTAATAGACGAAGTATTGCACCGATGAAAACGTGTATGTTGTGGAAAAGATCTGGCATCAAAAAAAACTATACGTCGATCGATGGACCGATCGAAAGAATTGGCTTATATATTATAGTTTGTATTTTTACACCAATTTTGGGCAAAACAAAACCGATTTTGAAGAATGCACGATATCCTATTAAATAACAGGCAGCATTTAATTATTATATATATATATATATATACTAGCTGGGTCAAATAGGTGTTTTGCAATTGTATGGCAAGATTACCTACATTAAAGCAATGAAAAACAGATAAATTGCAATTCTGACAAGGCGTCGATAATCATGGAATATGTTGCAATACACTTTGCAAGAAAATCAAACTGATCGATATATTGTAGTTGGAGGCATATATAATATATATTATAGAAAGAAGATCTCTCGAGATAAAAATCCCAGGGACATTTAAAAATTCACGTTGAGCCTCAGAAACACACGTTTAGTGTGGGACTCAACAGAAAGGGTTTTTCCCCATGAGTAAAATTTAAGCTGGATTTACAATCCACCACCAACAGAACACAGCCTCAAGTCAACTTACTCACCATGGCGAGTTAGCTTGATCCGCCTGTGAAACGAGCAATGTTTTCAGTTTAACATATATATATATATGTTGGATTCAGCGATTCATATTAAAGTGACAAAAAAAATCGCAAACCCAAAGAAAACCAGCCAATTAAACGTCAGGATGGCTGTCCACGGTCTTGTAGGGCCGGGTAATGGGTGCCCACACAGCATAAGACTCGTGCACCGTGTGCAGTGGGCACAAACCAGCCATCTACAATAGGAACTTGGGGCCGGGTAACTGCAACATAATCCAAATTAAAGGCCAGCCAGCCAGCCAGCCAAGTGGGACTCGTCGAGACAAACGGATGCACGATACATGCACTTTTATTACAGGAAACAATGAAACAGAGCAGAAAAAGAAACGACGCACCACCTTCTTCCATGCCTGTATTTACTCAAAAGAAGCGGGCCCGTGGCAGAGGAAGTGGCTGGTAGGGTGCCATCATGCGACGGAAGCCAGCCACAGCAGCGTAAACAGGGGCACACTGCTAATGAGCAAATGCACCCGCGCCGTCGGGCCGCCCCCTACTGGTTTCACCACAATAGCAACGTCGCACCCGTAGCGCACCACCGTCGCGGCGCCGTCCGCGTCTGCCTCCCGCTCTGCGGTCTGCCCATTCATTGGGGGGCAAACGAACTTCCCACTTCCACAGAGCGACCCAACTGGCTCGTCTTTCTCTTGCAAAGATAGGCGTCCTTCGTCTCTCTACAAACGGTTTTTTCTCCATCCTTCTTGTCAACTTTAACACTTGCCCTTCTTTAACCTCCACCTTCTTTCCAACCTTGAACCTTTCCCTCCTTTTTTCAACCATACCACATCCACACACCCACAATCACTCATCTCGCCAATCACAGCGTGCCTCATCCATTTCCCACAGTGCGCCCTTGAACCTCATTTCTTTTTTCCCTTTGTTTTATTACTCTGGAAACAACGCGTTCTTGCGGTTCACACCTCTTTTTGTTTTCGTTTTCTTTTTAGCTTCAACTTTATAGCTTCACATTTAACAGCCGGAGACAACACAATATCACAGCGTCTATACACACCAACTGCAATTGGTTTCGTCATCAGCACTTGTTTCCCTCTCCCTGTGTACAATAGTAGCTTGTTCTTTCTTCGAGCTCGCCCCATATCCTTCTCTACAACATCACCTTCATCAACAACTCATCTACTACCTACCTACAACTAGAAGTCCCTATTTTCTAATAGCTGTATTCTGTACGTCGATATTTTATTATTTTATACAGTATCATAGACAAGCTTACGTCTCTCGCAACAAAAAAAAAAGAAGATTCCTCTATTCGACCGACTCTCCCTGTTCATTCACTGAAAAGGAATTGGAAAATAACAATCTCACATTAGAACAGGAGGAATAAACAAAAGCCAGTCGAGCAGAAATAATATATTCCTCTCTTAATGGAATCTCACGTCACCAACTCTTATCTCTCCCAGATATACCAACCAGATAATATTCAGCATAATATCAGCTCAGACAATCTTGGAAATCCAATGCAGAATTCAACGGAAACGATAACTACAGCTCAGAAGCCTGATAATTTTGAAGCCTTTGGGTCCTATCAACAGCAACAGCAAAGCCAAGGCATGACCAATAGACTGACCAACGCCATGTCACACATGTCCATAAATAATCGCTCGTCTACCTCTTCAACTTCGTCGTATACGACTCCTCAACCTGATAATGTCATTTTGAAAATTAAAAATGTGCCTACAGATACAACGTTGAGGGAGGCATTTTTAATCTTTTCTCTATGTTTGGAAGAGGTTCTATCCGTCGATATAGTGCACGAGGTTGATTCTCCGGTGAATAGTGCCAACATGCTTCTAAACAACAACAACAATAGCAACAACAACGGAAATTCGATAGTTGGATCTGTGTCAAACCAAGGAAGCGTTTCGATGATGTCCTCAAATCCAGTGATAGTTGCCAGATTTACCAACATTAAGTCCGCCCAGCAGGTTGCCCAGTTGTTGGATGACAAATGCCTATTTGGAACAGCTTTCCAGCCTGTGAAGGTTGAATTTAGTGAAGAGGCAGAACCTACCCCATCTTTCACAAATTCGCCTTTGTATACGCAGAATTCTCCTCCTAATAGTTCCACTGCCATTCCAATCTTAAACTCGGTTGCACCTGTTGGTAGCAATAAACCAGGCATCCAAGCATCTTCATCAACATCGTCCACTTCTTCGGGAACACTATCTGCATCAAAGAGACCATCATTGGGAAACCAGAAGTCAAGATTTTTGTTCAGCGATCCATTCTTGGGTCAACAACAACAACAGCAGCAGCAGCAATCTGCCACTTCTGACCAATCACAACCACAACAGACTTCTCCAGTGCAGTCTAACTCTACATTGACTCAAACTTCTTCTGGAGCCGCGCAAACACCAAGCACCCCTTCTTTCCCTCATACTCAACAACAGCAACAACAACAGCAATCGCAACCGCAACTGCAACCGCAACAGTCACAATCTCAGTCATTGCTGCCCGTTGGTTTGCCTCCAACATCTCAATCCAATCAAAATATGCTGGACCAATTAACATCGCCTTTGTTGGCTGCATCCGGTAAAGGACTGATGATGCTGGACCCACAAACCGAAATGAGGGACTACGACCAACTTGTGCGTCCATGGTTGAATGGTAGTGGTAGTCAGTCGGGACTAACGAATGGAAACGCAAGTAGCCTTAACGGATCGCTGGTGAATAACGTGACTCCATCTAAGAATTTACCTGAACCATTGACGATAAATACCAGTTTGGCATCAGGATCCACAACACCAGTGCCAGCAGGTCTACCAACCCCAATAACCAACGAATGGGATCGTCGTAGACAAGGTTCTGCGTTCTTTAGTGGCAGTACGCCGACGCCGTCGAGCACCTCACTTGGAGGACCTGGTTCGGCTTCAACCTCTGTTACTGGTCAAGGTCCTGCACCGGGTTCTTCTACAACACAAGCATTGCTGATCAACGGTCCGACTACTCCATCTATTACCTCTCCACCATTCCAGCAGCCAATGAATCAACAGTTGCAACAGATGCAACAGCAACAAATCCCAGAGTTGTCCCTATTGGCAAGAGTTCCACCTCCTGCCAATCCGGCTGACCAAAATCCGCCTTGCAATACGTTGTATGTTGGTAACCTACCACCAGATGCTACTGAGATGGAGTTGAGAGCATTGTTCCAACCACAGAATGGATTCCGCAGATTGTCATTCAGAACCAAGCAATCCACTTCCAATAATGCTAACTCGCATCATGGACCAATGTGTTTTGTTGAGTTCGAAGATGTTGCATACGCAACTAGGGCTTTAGCTGAGCTATACGGTCGAACATTACCTAGAGCGAACGGTAATAGTTCAAACAATAAAGGCGGTATCAGATTAAGTTTTAGTAAGAACCCATTGGGTGTTAGAGGTCCTGGTCAAAATAGAAGGGGTTCTTCCAATCCTACGTATGGAAACAACACGAATGGTAACCCATCAAGTTCCGGGTCAGGTGCTGCTGCATCTTCTTCGGTGCTTCCAAATGGCAATCAAGGTTCTTCTATCGTTCAACCTGGTAATGTTAATAACCAAAATAATGGTATGATTGGATCTCCTAATGTTCAAGTTATGAACGGTGGGAACAATTACAACGGATTTTCACAGTTTGGTTTTCAACAGATGCCGTTGTCGCAATATCCAAAATGACTAACATGTCAAGAACATTAAGACAAAAGTTTGTTTTCCTCCGCAAGTCATTACAATTCATCATAATTATATTCAATTTCATGTTGCAGTCATTGGCCATGTTTCTTCCTTGACTGACCGCTCCTCTCCACTCTTTGTTTTTGTTTTTTCTCGTTATTGTTTAGCGCTCTGTTGCGATCACACCTTTTTTTGATTTTCTTAATTGTCCTTTTTTTGCTTTTTTTGCTCTCAACACATCATCAACACCATCATTAACGTCATACTATATCACCCAATACTTCGATTTTCATATGATTCTATGTTTGTTTTGTCTTTATTTTCTCCATTCATTTTATTTTAGTTTTTTTACTACTATTATTATTGTTTCAGCTATCACTAATGTTCATTGTACTAATAGCCCTTCCTTGTTATATTTTTTTTATGCGTGCCTCGTGTTACAAAAAGTCATATACTGACATATGGGTAATCTGAGTTGCGGGCACGCTTTTTTTTGTTTTTTTTTTTTTCTTCTTTCTTTCTGTTCTTCTTCTTTTAGTATATCTTATTCTCTTTTTCAATGAACATTGTCGTCTAACTGTTCTTTTTATTTTTATCCGTTTGAATACCTTCGACTCGACTTTTAGTATATTATATATAATTTTACCTGTGTGCTTTTATCGGTTGAGATTTCTTGCTTTACTTGCTTTGACTCAATTTCATGTCTATTATCCTATCATGTTGCATATCTTCTTTTGTTTGCTTATTTTTGATCCTTTTTATTTTGTTGAACTATCCTCTTTTTAAAAAAAAGGAAAACTCTCATCTTTTCTTATTTTACATAATATTTTAAACTTTTTTTACCTTTTTTTTTAATAGCTCACCTATATACTTTAATCGTTGTTGTTTCCTAATTAAATTAAACCTATACCTTAATTAAACATTTGCACTCATTGCAATTGAACGCACTGATCTGTTCCTTCGTACTTTGGCACCTCGATTCCCCATTTTAAAGCGAAATTAGGATCGATAAACCTTCCTCCAAGGTAATGTTTCTTATTTTGATCCAACTTCAAAGAGCAAGGTTTAGGTGCTGTCAAGGAAACCAACAAGTCTGGCTGGTAATGTTTCACTTGTTCGATTACAGGACCATCGTCAACGTCCCAACCGGAAGGAACGTCCACTGCCACCACTTGTTTCCCGTGTGCCACCTGAAACTCCAACATTTGAGAGATCAAAGAATCGAACGGAGATCTGATCGGTGGATGGAAAGAGAACCCAAATAAAGCGTCCACTATCAAGTTGCAATTTTGGAACTGTGTAGCTAACTTTGCAGGTTCACTATCAGGTTCGATGAAATCGATTCCAAACAAAGTTAACTGTTTGACCAACCCATCGAATATGGGTCTCTTTGTAGGTTTAGGGTAGTACACGCAAGGTTTGTAACCGAACAATTTCAAGTGTCTGGCAGCGACTAGTCCATCACCACCGTTGTTTCCTGGTCCACAGAGTATTAAACAGTTTTTGTTGTCTTGCTTTGTAGGAGGGTAAGTCTTGTAAATTGATTGTGCCACGGCCAAACCTGCTAGTTCCATCAACTGATCAATGGAGAACCCACATGTGGACATCAATTCTGCATCTAGTAGTGCTGCTTGCTTAGCAGCAATGACTTTGAACGACATGGTGTTATTTTTTTTTTTTGTTATATGAATCGTTGTTTGATGATGCGCAATGGATAGGTTAAGAAAAGGGAGAACTAATCGATTTCACATCAGGTTGTTCGGCTGATGTATAAATGCATGCCCGTTGCCAATCACCCCACAAGTTGCAAGTTGCAAGTTGGGTCTCGCACAGTCGGACTGTTCTGGTCGATCGACTGCCGTTGGAGTCGCTGACAGTGCTGCCCATTCAGTGTTCACTCCTGTCACGACTCACGAGTCACGACTCACCTCAACCTGTACAGTGTACTGGATGCCCTTGCCCCTTGGAAGTTGGGCAAGAATCTGGGAACGTTACAGTTGGAAGACAGGATGTGATGGCACCCTGAGAGTTGAAACACACATAAAACACACCTCAAAGGCCAGCGCCACCGGCAAGTTGCAACTTGCAACCTGCAACATACAAGTTACAACTTACAAACTTACAACGCAATTCATTGAATAGAGAGGAAACTGACGCGTCGACAGAGAAAAAAAATACGTGCGATTCCAAATTTCAACTCCAAACAAAAACAGCTTGTCTGTCTTCACCTTGGTTTGTTGTTCGAATTGGTGTTTCCAGGTGGTGTAATTTGCTGTAGTGTTGGTGGTTACACATACACAAAAATTTGTCATTGGTTTGCTTCACAAACTTCCATCGTTTTGCTTTGAGTTAGACTAACTTGCAACTTGTGTCCTTTGGTTTTCAACGTATATTCCAACCATGTCTCAAAGAAACTCGTCGGCGTTGCTTAGACGTCAGAAAGATCTGAAGCGTGGTATCCGCTTCACCATGATGGTCTGCGGTTGTTCAGGTACAGGTAAGACTTCGTTCATCAATTCCATCTTGGACCAAAATGTGTTACCTCATAGATTCCAATACAACAATCTTCAACCACAGAACACCGTTCCAAAGACTATAACGTTTGCCAACCTGAACGGTGCAGTCACCGACGCTGCTGACTACCAAAGATACTTTGATCCTGCATTGTCCAACAAAGAGCCAGGTATTGCCATTACAGAAACTTCGGTGGAAATTTTGGATGAAGACGATTCCAAACTTTTGTTGACTATAATTGACACCCCTGGTTTTGGAGACAACATCAACAACGAAGTTTGTACCTCTGAGATTATCCATTTTTTGGAACAACAGTTTGATCTTGTCTTGGGGGAAGAAACTAGAGTTAGAAGAAATCCTAGATTTGAGGATACGAGAGTTCATGTGTGTCTTTATTTTATAACTCCAACCGGACATGGATTAAGAGAACTGGACGTTGAGACCATGAAGAAATTATCGAAATACGTGAACATCATCCCTATCATTGGTAGAGCCGATTCGTTCACAAAAGTTGAGTTGATCAACTTCAAGAGAAATATTATGGAGGACATTGAAAGATTTGACATTCCAATCTTCCAATTCACGATCGACGAAGAGGAAGATGACGAAGAAATCGTGGAAGAAAACAGATATCTATCCCAACTGCAACCATTCGGTATCATAACATCGGACGAAGAAGCGGAAATCAACGGTAAAAAGACAAGAATTAGAAGATACCCATGGGGTTCCATCGACATCAACGACACAAGCTATTCAGATTTTGCTATCTTAAAGTCTGTACTTCTCGGTTCTCATTTACAAGACCTGAAGGACATCACGCATGATTTCTTGTACGAAACTTACAGAACAGAAAAGTTGATGAGCGTTGCCGAATTGGAGGAACTAAACGAAGAAGGTGCCGAAGGATTTTCAACTAGATCGGAGCCACCTTCGATGTCCAACTTGGCAGACATTGCAAATTCTAAATCAATGGCTAGATTCGATGCCATGGCTGCTACAGGAAGGTTCTCTATGGACTCTAAAACTTCCACTACAAAGAAAGACGTTGAGGTGTTGAATTCCAAGATGGGTGACATGTCAGTCGAGAATGGATCGATATCCGATACAAAGAAGCCTTCGATGTTATTGGACGATAACGAAACGGTTGCGTCATCGGCAACAAAGCAGAACGACGTGAATGACCTGCTACCATCCAAACACGACACGAATTACTCGTTCCAAAACGACGACGAGTTAAGATCGATGACACAGGAGAAGAGTTTACCAGCTCCACCAACTCGAGGTTCCGCTACTCCAACACCAGTGGCAACCCCAAGGCTACCACATTCACCATCGATCTCATCTCAGTACTCTGGTTCTCCATCGGTGACGACAAAACAACTAAGAAAGATCAGTGAAACGATTCCATACCTGTTGAAACATGATACGCTTCTTTCCAAGCAACAAAAATTGGAGGAGCTGGAAAGAAAATCAGCACTCGAGTTATCCAAGAGAGCAGAGGATTTGGAAAAGAAAGCGTTGGAATTGAAGATGAGAGAAAAGAAATTGAAAGAACAACTTGCTAGAAAAGAGGAGCTCGAAAGAAAATTGAACGGTGGTGGTAATGGTGTTAATTCTACCGCTAGTGGTACCACTTCTGCAGCAACAGTTCCTACTTACAATACGAACGGTTATGCCGAGTCCACCCATAACGATGCAGCTAGCTATGAAGAAGGAGATGATGAATTTGTTGATTCGGTTCAAGAGTGATTGTTTTGGGTCTATGTGTACTTTTTTTTAGTTTAGTTTAGTTTAGTTTAGTTTAGTTTAGTTTAGTTTAGTTTACATTTTCTAAATGGAGTTTGTGTTTTATTCTATGTTTTGTTGAATTTTTGTTGATGCCAAACGTTATTTTTTTTTTTATCATTTCTTCTTTGCTGAATTTTTATCTTTTTTTTTTGCTTTTTTGAGTTTTTATCTTTTTTAATACAAAAGAACCTGCACTTGTTAGATCTTCAATTTGCAAATGATCGGTATAGGGCTTTCGAAGGTTTCTGGCATTAGATAGTCACCGAGTACAATAGTCATCGAAATGGTTTTGAGATGTTGCAAAAGTTGACTCTTGGACAACGGACTCAGAAATGCAGCTTGATAAGGTCATGGCGTGTGTTCTCGAATGTGTCAGACCGTACTCACACTAGTTCTATATCTGTTATTATATTGCAGCTTCAATAACATACAGTCAACAGCTGTAGAGTGGCCTGCGCGGCTAAAAATAGCAAGCCCGGGCGGCTGGAAATATATAAGACGTGCCAACGGGCAGCGGCAGAGGTGGACGGAGGTCAACCATATTTCAATGTCATGCTCCATGAATGATGATCCATGAACGCGCTCGCTGGTGGGCTGGAAGTTGGAACTTTTGAGGGCGGGACGATTGACGAAGCGTCGAAGAGCTGCGCGGTGGACTGTAGTCTGTGGAGTTACTCGCGACTCGCGAGGGACGGCGGGCGGAGAGGGAAAGCTGGGCGGGCACAGATGTCAGAGACAAACAAAAAGAATCCATTGCGGCAGAAAGTTAGCGGGAGGGCACATTCTGATGACGCTGCTGCTTTCTGCTGTACAAACACATATACATATATTGTATATATTGTATATATAGTATATATCGATCTTTGGTCTCCCTCTCCCTCTCCCTCTGTCCAGCTCGTTTGTTACAGGTGCTTCCACAACTCAAAGCTCTTGCACCTTCACACTATACTTATATAACTTATAAGGTATATATATCACCCCCCGATTTCTGTTTTTTTTTTTTTTTTCTTTTCTTTTCTTTGTTCGGTACGAGATACCGGCCCCTTAGAAGCACGCACAGGTGAACCGTGACAGAGCAAACAACAAGTCCGTCCGCGTCGTTGGCTTTATTTTACCTCCCCTTGTTAATTTGAATTCATCTGTTCAGCATCAACAACAACAAACGTGATAGCTAAGATCTTGCGTGTCGATCCGATCTCGTTTCCCGTTTTATTTTGTCCTATCATCTATTTCCACGGAAAAACAACGAGAATTTATCCTCTCCACAAAATTATAATTTTCACACATCCTCTTTTTTTTTCTAAGCTATATACATTTGTCTAAACCCTCTACACACTATACTTTGGTTTTTGTGTGTCCTTCTTACTAATTTCCTTGCATTGATGACCCCTTAAGATAAACGAAATGGATCTAGTTGAATCGACAGCACCGAGAAGAGTCAAGGTGTACACGTTAGAAGGCGACAAATGGATCGACCGAGGAACCGGTTACTGTTCCGGTGAAATCGATAACGGACCTTACTTCATCGTTAGAAACGAAAATGATACATCTGAAACCCTACTGAAGGCTAGCATAGAAGGTACCACTCAGTACCAAAAACAGCAAGACACATTGATAGTATGGACAGACAGTGAGGGGAACGATTATGCTCTATCGTTCCAAGAACCGGAAGGCTGCCTGTCTCTATGTGAATTCTTAATCAACATACAACATAGCTTGGAACCAAATATATCACTAGTGGCAGTCATATCAAACGGTCAAGATGGAGAAATTACAGAAGTCATCGCTGGTCCCGTGCCTGAACCTTGCATTCCCACCGACGACAATTTGGTCGAAGTAATCGACCTTCTCAATCAAGGGTCCAAATCTAACAAGTTTAGAGAAACTTTGCTAGACTTCATCGATAACAAAGACTACCTCAAAAAACTCATTGAGATCTTTGACAGAAGCGAAAAGAACAGGAATTTGATGAACCTTTACTACCTTTGTGACGTGATCAAGACTTTGGTTTTCTACAACGATTCCGCAATTCTCGAAACTTTTGTCGGCGATGATGTCATAATAGGATTGGTTGGCATTCTAGAGTACGACCCTGAGTTCCCTAATTATAAAACTAACAACCGTGAATACCTCACAGAGAAAACGAGGTTTAAAGAAGTGATTCCAATTAACGACGAAGAAATCAAGACGTTGATTAAAAAAACTTTTAGATTACAATTCTTAAAAGATGCAGTTCTTGCTAGGTTGTTGGATGATCTAACGTTCAATTGCATATCCACAATGATTCATTTGAACGAAGGTCAGATATTGAAATTCATCAAAGATGACCCTGCATTTTTAAAAGATTTATTTGATTTATACGACACTCAATCCAACGGTACGGTAACTACCGAAAAGAAAAGGGAAGGAATCCAACTGATCCATCAGTTTGTACTAATTGCCAAAAAATTCCAACCGGGACCAAGATCCGATTTCTACAAAGCTCTGATAAACAAAGGATTGTTCAAGATGATTCAATTTGCATTTAACGATAACTTTACGAACAGCAGAATACTGGCCACCGAGTTGATGGTTTCCATAATTGAACACGACGTGCTACTTTTCAATAAGAAGGAAAGCGACAATGGAGATGAAATGGACATGACTTTGATAATAATCTTAATCAACGTTCTGATAAATGAATCCAATATTGGATTGAAAACGCAATCCTTCGAAGCACTTAAAGTTCTGTTGGATCCTGTCAATATTGGATCTCCATCGAGCCCGATAGATTCATCACCATCTTCCAGTTCGGATCTCAATGAAAATAACGATTCTTTGTCAACGGGAAACGAATACTTACAAACTTTCTACAAAAGTGCAGCTATCAACTTGTTCGATCCCATCTTAAAGGTTGACCAGTTGAAGAAAAGTGGATCCAAACTGAACAAGAATGTGACGATTACTTACTCCAACTTATGCGAATTGATGAACTTTATGGCCAAAGAACATGAAAAGCCACTTAGTAGGTCCTTCATCTTGGAAAATCATCTACTTGTCGGGGTTTCAGACTTGATGAACGAGGCATTCCCGAGTCAACTTCGATTGAGTGCTTTGAGGTGCATCAAATCCATCATCATTCTCGACGATGAATTTTATACGAGATACATCATTCAAAACGATCTACTTAAAGAGTTTGTCCTGCTGTTGAAGGAGACCAACGAGATGAACAACTTGGTGAATTCGACATGTTTGCATTTGTTGAACATACTTCTTAACAACGACAACTTAATCAATTTCAAACTCTTGAAGAATTACTTGGTTTCTAACCATAAGGCAGTTTTGAAAAAGAACTTCTTAGGTAGACAGGTAGTTCTCTCCGTTTTGGATAGAGATTGCGACGGAGATGATGAAGGATTGGATGAAATAGAACTCAGTGACGATCTAATATTACCTGCTGTTGAACCAGATGATTTCCTTGATGGGAGTGGTTCCAACAGGGATCAAGAAACTTTTGATGATCATCAGGATGCCCAAAATGGTATCAGTGACAAAGAGAATGCCTCTGCAACTGCTGCTGCTGCTGCTGCTGCTGCTGAAGATGATGGAGGTAACGACGAAGACGATGATGATGATGATGATGATGTTCTTAATCAACGAAACGTCAGTCTAACGTCGCCGGACTCACCTAGAGATGACTATGAGATTAATACTAACAACATGCTAGTGGAGCAAGATCCAGATTTGGATACCGACCAACCGATCTCTGAACCTTCTATTTTAGGTGAAGTCGACGAAGAACAAGTTATCAATGGATCAAGCACGAAAGAGAACGAAGAAACGCTTTTGGTGAGTAAGCATGCATCAACTGCTGCTAACGGGATCAAGACGTCAACGACTCCTGAAAAGAGATCACGAGGTCATGGTAACGAATATCATATTTCGATCGATGGAAACGGAAGTGGTAACGAATCCATCGTTGACAACACCGATGAAAGTTCGGAGTTTCCCGAAAAGAGAAAGAAGTTGGGAAGTATTATACTGAAGGCTAGCAAGATGTTCGGTGTCAATTCGAACACAAACTCAAACTCCACGTCAACGTCAACTTCGAGTCTAAGTTCTATGGCTAGTACGAAGCCGAACGGCAATGGAAATGGTCATATAGGTGGTTGACTTTGTCTACAATCCACTTATTATTTATTGCTCTGTATTTTTACGTTTTTTTTTTTTTTTTTTTATATATTTTGATTTTTTTTAAAACAATCATATTTTTTCCCCTCAATCATTTTGTTCGTATCGCTTTTTTTCTCTTCATCAAAATTCTTTTGTTTGTTTTGTACTCTTTTTCGATTTGATCCGTTTGATGTTTATCTGTACTATTTAATACGTGTGTGTCTATGACTGTCTTATGCTACGATACTTGTGTTTGTATTAATTTGTGTTTAGTGTGTAGCGAGCGTGCAAAAGAAAAACAGAAAAAGAAGAAAAATCGCGGAGGTAAAGCATGTGTTTTTTTTTTTTGTGGGGTAAAGCGATGGCGGCATGTGAAAGTCACCAGCTTCAAGTATACATATATATCGATGCGTATTTCCTGGTATCCATCCTATCTTTAGTGTATATCCTTCTACTGAAAGTTATCTTTATTTATTTTACTGATTAAAAACACACTCTACATTATGTCTAGTAGCTTACCATCATACCTTCAAGTCTGGCAGAAGGATCTATTCAAAGGTAAAGTTGCGCTAATCACTGGTGGGGCAGGCACCATCTGTGGCAAGCAGGCCGAAGCATTGGTTGCATTGGGATGTTCCGTTTCGATCATTGGAAGGAACGTTACCAAAACAGAATCAAAGGCTAAAGATCTAGAAAAATTTAGATCAAGTCCAGACGTGAAAGTCTTGGGATTTGGGAACTGTGACGTTAGGAAAGTGTCGGATTTAGTTACCGTTGTTGGGAAAACCGTTGCACAGTTGGGCAGGATCGATTTTGTCATTTGTGGTGCTGCTGGGAACTTTGTGTCTGATTTCAACCACCTTTCAGCAAACGCATTCAAAAGCGTCATTGATATAGATCTACTAGGTTCTTTTAACACAGTTAAAGTCTGTTATCCAGAGTTGAAGAAGAACAAAGGGTCGGTCATATTCATATCATCCACTTTGCATTATTATGGTGTGCCATTCCAATCGCACGTTGGAGCAGCCAAAGCTGGTATCGATGCACTATCGAATGCATTAGCTGTCGAATTTGGTCCGTTGGGTATCCGAGTCAACTGTATAGCTCCAGGACCTATTGAAGGGACAGAAGGGTTCGAGAGGTTGGTTTTCAAGAAGGAAGAGTTTACAAAAAAGGTGCCGATTCAAAGGTTGGGAAGCACCGAGGATATTGCCAATGCAACCGTCTATTTGTTTAGTGACGCTGCTTCGTTTGTCACTGGAACGGTCCAAGTTGTCGATGGGGCATATTGGCATATGGGTAACGTCAACGGTCTCGAACACTATCCTGACTTCCTAAAGAAGCAATTGGAGGCCAAGCCGAAGCTATGAAATAAAAGAAATGATGGGGATGAGTAAATGGTCGACAATATAAGTCATTTAAACATAGTTTCTGTTTTTTCTTTTTTTTTTTTTTTGTGCTTTGTATTCGTTTATCTGGTTCATATGGGTTAGTGTTTTTTCTTACCGCAAACTGTGCGTTTGATTCTAAGATTCATTATTATCAGTAAACTGAAACCGCCAGATGGCCTGGCCTGGCATGACCCTGACTATATATAAGATTTAACGGTTTAGCAAATGGGAATAAAAAAGGGGAGTTTGACTGGGCGGAGTTTTTCCGTAAAACGAAACGCCGCGAGCATTGAGTGTAGGTGCGGGCTTTGAAAAGACGCAGAAGCGGACATCTAGGGGATTGAAAAATGAAAGATGAAGGCAGTTTGTCGACGATAACACTATATATAAGGAATGATATCAGATTTGAGGATGGATCGAGGATTGGAAAACGAACACGGCAGAATAAAATAAACTAAAGATATAAAACAGAACCAGCAGTGGGAATAAAATTAATATAGATCTCGAATCTATATATATATATATATATAGATAGATAGTGCCAAAAAAAACTATCCGTCAACGACTTTGTACGCGTGCATCGACGCAGATTCAAAACAGCCATTGCCGCCGTCACGGGATCTGTGAGCCGCAAAGTTTCAGCCGTGCGGGCGGCCAAACTCCCAAAGCCCTTCCCGTGACCGATCCCCGTGACCTCCGCGTGCGAATTATCCAACGCCCTCTGGCTGGAGCCTCGGTGACTGTCATCTTCACCGTGCCGCTCTGGCTGATATATATATATATATGTATATTCATGCCTTCTTCTTCATCTTTGTTCGTCTAGCTCTTTTGCTCCAGCATCCTTCTTCACCCATCCACAGATTGCATCACGTTCATCGATAGCTCGACGTTCCCAATTGGACACAAGACACAAAGTTCAATTCCTCCAGTCATAGTAGATTACTCACTGTCTCCCTTATCACCAATCTTTTTGTCGTTGTTTTTGTCAAGTATATATCTCTATCAACTAAACAAGACAAAATAAATTAAATATCTTAATAATTGTTTCCCCCCTATTGACTCAGATATATATCATTGAACAAACTCATAAGATAGCATCTACAATAGCAACACAGCATCAGAGCCTATAGAATATATATAGACATTTGATAATCGAATCAGGTCTCTCCAATACGAAAGCAAAAAAAAAAATTAGCTTAAATTCTAATATATTCCCTTGCAGATAATTTTCAAGCGTGAAAGTCAAATAACATCGATCTGAAAAAGAAATGGCTCCCGCTTTAAAATCACTGCCGATGTCTGCAGTCACCCAAAACAGCGTGCTCTCCTCCAACAACACCCTGCAGCCACAGTTAAATGCCACCCTCACGGATTCCTCCACACTGTCTTCTGCTAACTTTGCTTCGGAATCACCTAAATCCATGAAACAGCAGTGGTCCCCAAGGGAACCTTCCAAATGGCTTGCCATCATGGATCTCCTCTTGGTAGACTTCCATCCCATCTATTTTGTTATCACGATGGGTACTGGTATTTCCAGTACCGTCCTATACAGCTTCCCTATCCACAGCATCCAAGTTGGCTCAAAGTACGTCGGTATAGTTTACTTCTTTATCAACTTGATAGCATTCTTTGTGGTACACACCCTCTTTTTCCTAAGGTACATTGTGTTCTACGATAGATATGACGGCGTCTCCTTCATTAAGTTGCTAAAAGACCAGAAACTAAACCTCTTCCTCGGTGCCGAGATGATGGGTCTTTGTACTCTGATCAACATGATCCAACTCATGGAACCTAGCTGGAGAGTTTTCACCTACGTTTTATGGTGGATAGATGTCGTACTAACTTTACTCTCTGCATGGGGAATCTCTTTCATCATGTTTGCTATCAACAAATTTCAAAATGAACAATTGAACGCAGCTATTTTGCTGCCTATCGTGACACTCATGGTTTGCTCCTCAACTGGTTCCATTGTGGGTGCTGCGTTCATGGATCACCCAATGCTACAACTATCAACGGATATCATCACATACATGATGTGGAGTAATGCAATTCTAATGGCCTTGCCTTTGATTTCCGTTTATTTCTACACGTTGCTCGTCTATGGAATTCCTTGCAGAAAATCAGTCTACTCTTGTTTCATCCCTGTCGGTATCATGGGCCAAGGAAGTTATTCGATCTTGATGAATTTCTCGAATTTGGGCACTTTAATAGTCGACCACGGTGGATTCGACTTGCTCGGTTTGAATCAAAATTTCTCGAGGGAGACTTTACAATTGATTCAATCCATGTTACACCTTTCCTCCATAATGGTCGCGATGTTCCTATTAGCAATGGGTATCGGAGTCACGGTTTTCTCCATCATGAGTATATTAAAGTATGGTGTTCGTCACTCCTGGAGCAACACCATGTGGGCCGCAACTTTCCCTTTGGGTACCATGGCCATTGGATTTAGCCAACTTTACCACATCACAGATATACTTGGGTTCAAGATCATGGGTACCATCTATTCGATTGCCTTGATTGTGATCACAACATACTGTCTTGTTAACACGGTCATCTATGAGATTCCTCACAAGAAAATATACGCTATCATTAAAGGTAATGATACCGTGGAATCCCAGCATGTTTAAATTTACGCCTTCGTTTTCCTTCTTCTGTTTTATGCATTGTACTTTTTATGACAAACAAATTTTTAATTTTCCATTACTATATTCCGTCCAAAGCTTTATTAACTTTTTTTTCCTTCCAAAATGTATTTTAAATTGCCATTTTTTTTATTTGTCGCATCCTTTACATTATGTTGTTTATTTGTTGACTACCCCCTCTGTATAATTAAAATTTATTTATTCAATCATTCATATACATGCTAACTCTAAAATTACAGTAAATCATTCTTCATCGCTGTCAGCAGCAAAACGACTCTTGAAATCCTTCTTTGGAGCAGGACCAGCTTCCTCTTCTTCACTATCGGATTCAAATTTTCGCTTGAGGTTGGTGTTTGCACTAGCTGCAGCATCATCGGAATCCTCATCAACATCGGCTTCAAACCTGCTTTGGAAGTCCCTCTTTGTCTCTTCGTCAGAGTCTGCTTCGAATCTACCAGTAAAGCTTCTAACATCCGGCTTAACATCTTCATCTTTAAAGAATTGCTCTTTGAACTGCTCGACTTCTTCCTCCCTCTCCAAATCATCATCAAGGAATATATACTCAATGTACTCCTCCGTCGACCCATCCGCTTCATTTGTTCTAAAATTCCTCACTAACTTCGGTAATCTCTTCGTGACTTGTTCGTAAGAACTGGAGGTACCATACCTAGATTCAAATTTTTTCAACGCTTCGAGCATGACGATACGGTTTTGTGGCTGATCAAGCAATTTGAACTGTTTGATGGCATCGTTAAACTCGTCTCTAGCTCTGTCTTTGGCCTCTTCTGTAACTTCAAACTCAAGTTCAAGGTACTCGTCCCCGACTTCTTCGATTCTTTCCCTATGCCGTTGTAATTGCTCGTCGGTCGGTATCTTGATCTCCAATAGACATCTAGAAATCCAGCATTTCAAGTCGTCGTTTGACAATTCAGTCAACTGGTCGTATAAAGTCCTAACTTTTGCAAAATCATAATTGTCAAAACTATGCCTTATGAAAGCATTCAAGATTTTGATTCTTTCAGAATCAGAAACGAGAGGTTCGGTCATCGCAATCTCATACACAGCGGTACACCTTGGTGTATCGCCTAATTCCTCTTCAAGGTTGGCAAAATCAATCCAGTGGGACGCATCGTCAGGAAAGTTCTCTAGCAACTTCGTATAGATCGTTCGAACCCTATCAAATTCCTTGAGAGTAGTTTCCATTTCAATGTAGTATTTGATTATCTTGATGTTAGGGCACATACCTAACGAACGACCCAAAATCTTACGTGCAGAGGTCAAATCCGCATTTCTAATCTCAAATTCCGCGTTCATAATCCAAATGTTGGCAAAAGTAAACTTTTTATGAGGTATCAAATTCAGAAGTCTCTGGTATAAATCTCTAACGTGGTCAAGGTTCTCGTTTGTTTTCTCTTCCCATGTAAGATATTTCACCCAAATATAGATATACCTTAGCCACTCACTCTTCAAAGTCGACTTTGGAACGTTGGAAACAGCAGACTCGTACGTCTCTCGGGTATCATGGACACTTGAAGAGAGCTCTTCAAATAGTTCTATATACAACCACCAGGTCTCGTATGCATACGGATCATCTTCAAGTTCCTTTTCGTATCTTAGTCTTCTTTTATTCAAAACCGACAGCTCGATGCTCTCCTTGTCACCAAATTGTTTTTCAAACTGAGTCGCCTTGTCATTGAGTTTCAATTTCTCCTCGTCGTTTAGATAAGCTTCGCCAATCTTTAGGATCTCTTTCATTTGATCCCATCCCTTCTGCGTGATTTCCCATTGAATCCAATCAATCAAAAACTTGGAGTCTATCGCATTTGCGCTTCTCAAAGAAGAAAAGGCGAGTTTGTAAACATTCCTCACGTTTATCGAGTCTCCATGGCGTCTCTCAAAATCTGCCCAAAGAATCCATGTATCCGAGGTCGGTTGGACCACAACAAATTTTTCAAAAATTAGTCTTGCATTA
The DNA here is from genome assembly GCA_030564825.1 of Ogataea sithepensis. Classification (NCBI taxonomy): domain Eukaryota; kingdom Fungi; phylum Ascomycota; class Pichiomycetes; order Pichiales; family Pichiaceae; genus Ogataea; species Ogataea sithepensis. The sequence continues at coordinate 13,005 of JAJMAB010000125.1, read as the reverse complement.
TCATATTCTTTATATCTGGTTTCAAACTCGATGTAATTCCTCCAAACTTCGGGGCCTGGTTTCCATTGAAGCCAATTGTTAAATATCGACCTAGTAGCAAACACATTCCCAAGTGATTCTTCAATGGCAGCATACTGATACCACAACTTGTCAACCCTCGGTAGAATCTTTGTTGCACGGTCCAATATATTTCTAGCATGATTGATGTTCTTTCCCTTGATCTCACACTGGACGTACCTTATCCACAAGGGGACGTTCGTATGATCCACTTCCAAGGCTCTTTCAAACACAGATCTCGCCCTTGGATAATCATGTTGGTCGATCTCCCATTGGGCGTACCTCATCCATTGTCCATAGTTAAATCTATTTCTACGCAAAGCATTCTCATATTCCGTTCTTTTGCGGCCTTGGTACTCGTTCAACTCTTCAAGATCGGCAATCTTATAGTTTGGGGTCTTTAGTGGAGTGTCCTTGAGTTCGTAGGCCTCCATTAAGATCTGCTCGGCCGTAACCTGGAGCTCCGACGGTTCCTTTTTTCGTATTGAACTTTCAACTTTTGTAACTCCACTCATCCTGGATTATTTCAACGTTGGAGATTAACTTCCTCTGGCGATCAAAGAACAGTAAACTTGATACATGCATGATCAACATCAAAAGCACGATTTAAAAATTTCGCACTCAAAGAGTAAAAGAGCCTGAGGTTCTAGTGCACAGCCCGGGGTTTTGGAGTTCAAAATGCTTCATTTTACCTTCTATAAATTTTGCTATTGTACCCCCATCTGTACAGATTATGGTGCCAGTTTTTTCATAATTAGATGGTTTGGTGATTCAAGCTTTCATATATATCAAAACCAAGACAAGTTTAACACGAAAAAACTGCTAAAAAAAGGCAAAAATAAATGATCTCTTAAGACAATTGCTGCAACTAGAACTCATATAGGGTTTATTTAATGCCATTCTGAACTGCAATTGCGGACTGTTTCCTAGACAAATACACCATCCATTTGAGCTAATGGACTGATGTACCATCTACATAATACAATTAAAGATCAATATACAATCTATTTAATGCCGTAATGGATTTATATACACCATCGGTAAAAAGGATTTTAGTCCCAACTATGCACCAAAGCAACAATTATTGAGATAAGTCAGGTAGTCAAGATTGTATTAGAATAACGAAAGTAAAACGAAAGGTATAATTGAAATAAGAGACACAAATAATGAAAGAAAGACAACTCACACAGATATAATGAAAGATATAAGATAACACAACGGGCATCCAAGCTACCACTGCTTATAAAACGAAATTCTGTCTCCAAATGCTCCTCTCCTATGATTGCTTCGAGTTGACGGTCTAAACGACTGGCAGCAGTGAACAAATCGATGTTGTCGTTGTTGGCTTGAATTTAAAGACCATCAACCGCCTTCTTACGTCTGTAATACTTTGAACGGTTCTCTCTTGTTCAACCATTTCAACTTATAGGCTGTCACCAATGGAACCAGGTTCAATTGATAATCTCAAACGAGATGTGTCACCGACCAGTCCCACACACCCATTTCCCTAATTGTGCTGTTTCTACGCCCTTGTGGACCAAACAATGTCCATAAATTGTATAACCAAGTAGTAAAATTGGCAAGTGATTACACTCAGACCAAAATTGATCAGCATTTACAGCCTATTAAGGGCTTAAAAGTCCAGACTAAATTCATGAACTTACCATAAACATGCTTAAAACAAAGACCTATCTCATTTTCATGAAATTGTATAGACTCTTGGTCACTACAACAAAAGTACCATCATGTACACACATCCCTACACTGTATGTACAGGTATATCTATTTCTGAAGCCTATCTGACCTTCTTGGTCTGGCATTAAAGCTAGCGATGTTTTCGATAAGATGCATCCGAGAAGAACTCTTGATGTGTGACGATGTCATGTTGAGACTGCACTCATGAAGTACTCCTTGGTCTTTCTAGTTGCATTTTCCAACGCCAAGTCGTCATTGGCCTCATTAAGTGTCTCAGCAACATCGTCAACTAAATTGATAACGGTCTCCCTTCGATTGGATGTTCCCCTTTGAATTTGCTTGCAATCAGACACAGCCATAATAATCTCCGCCATCGGCGGTATCCTTTCAGCTCCCTTTATCCACGCTCTTACAAGGGACTCAAATTCTGCAATAGGGGAATTCTTAATTTTGTACTCTGCAAGGCTAGAAATTGTTTCATCGTCTGGCAGCAAAACCGGAGGCGCTGGATTACACACGGTTGCCGTTGGAGCACTCGTTAATGACGACAGAATGGTTGATTCACTCAAAGGCACTGACGACAACAACTCCGTTGTCTATCCATGTGCAATCATTGACGACGAGTCAGTCACCTGGGTCATTGAAGACAATTGCCTCACCATCCCCGTTGCCGGGATAGCAGTACTAGTCCCGTTCTGAGTTAGGTGTAAAGCTGTACTTAATACCTCTAACGTCGAAGAGCAAATGCTTAAAGTTCTTTGAGGTCTCCTTTTGACCCTCCAGAACCTGCGATAGCAAAAGCTGCTGGTCTTTCTGGGATTGAGCCAATTGCTCAGAAAGATTGTATATCATTTTCTGTTGATCTTGCAACAACTGCTGTTGGTCACGTATCGTGCGCTGCAAGCGTGACATCGAGACACTCAAATCAGAGATGCGGTTTTCTGTCTTCCTAAAATGCGTGGTCATCTCATCAGCAATAGCTCCTCTCGCATGAACTAGCATCGAAGTATTTGCTTCCTTCAAACATTCCTCTGTGACTTCCTGCTTCATCAAACATAAGCGAGTGCTGACGTTGTGTATTCCATCCGTTAACCTGCACAAACCTTGCGACATAAAGGGAGAAACTTTCTCAAAGTATCGCTGTGCAGCCTGCAAATCAACATCACTCTGTTCCTTGTGCCTGGCAAGCACAAGTGTCTTGAAGTTTGTAAACGCTTCCAACATGAAGATCGGGTCGGCCTTCAAACACAACCCAGAGTACTGGTTAAGCAACACAGCAACGTCCTGCAAAAGAACAGGCCTTAAATACTTTAGCAAGTTGAGCACATTGCGAACATATGACCTGCTTTCCGGAACATGGGCTTCGTAGTCCTCCACCCACGGCCATATTTGCTTCTTCAGATCGTCAGGAGGATCCACATCTGCTCTTGGAATGTAGCATGACTCCTTTCTTCCGAACCCTGCCGAGTGGCATATAAAATCGAGGGCCAAGTTGCTCACGTAGTGACCCCCAAAAGCGTTCGAGGCCCATCCACCAGATAACTTGATGCTTTCCACATCTACTTGGGCATCCCGTGCCATCTGTGACTTTCGAAACAAGTGTGTCTTCTTCGGAAATACAAGATGGCAACTGGCAAAGAGTTTTCTAATTAGATTCCGTTCAGTACCATACACAATGTCAAACAATGCCTTAGAAATCCAAGTGTATTCGGAAGAATCTGTAGCCAATACAATGGCAGAAGGTCCGTCTTGAAGCAACAAAAATAGTTCGATTGCAAGAGCTGCAACTCCACAAAACTTTGGGCCCCTGTGGCGCAAGATAGCAGACTCTCTAAGATGCCCATTTCGATTGACCTTTTCTTAGGTGCTAAGAAACACTACCCCGGAAGGTAGAGGTTGTGGCCTATAAACAGAAAAGTCTTCAAGTTTCAAGTTGATCTTGGTGACAGATCTCACCATGGTTTGGTGGCACAACAACACCGACAATAAACTCTTGGTGAATCGGGTCTTCCTCTTCAGGCTTGTCTTTATTTTATCAAGTTTGGCTATTGCCGGTCTAGTCCACAATGTGGTGATACTCCAAGTTGCTGCAAAGAGGATTCAATGTTCGTGGGATTTAGCGACAATGGCCATGAACGACTGTATCTGACCATAGGCCCTTGTTCCCTCGTTCATTTCCTTTCCCTTCACCAGTACATGAACGATTTTCAAAGAGCCGAGTATCTTTAAGAACTAGTCGTCACTTCGAAGTTGCCCGACAGCAGCAAGAGTGGTTCTTTTTATATCTATAAATTCATAGATGTTCTTTGCGTTACAGGCATTGTAAGATGGTCCGAAATGAGCACGAAAGTCATTTATAATCCGTTTGTAAGCTCTCACCGTGTTGGGCATCTTGGTTCCCACAACAGAACGTAGTGCCAAGTCAAACTGTTTGTCAGACACACTCCTCGACCGGGAAAACCTGAACTCTTCAATCAATTCAGTAAATTCCCTACGGATTCGTGAAAGAGTTGGGTTCTCTAGCAGCAATGCAGCGTCGGGCTCGTTGCCTTCACCACTGTCAGTAGTCTCTTCTTCTTCTCGGTCAAGGAAGTCTGCTTCCTCCTCCTCGTCTGAAGACGACATCTCCCTATTGTCAGTTTCATAATCTGAATCATTGGAGCTTTCTGAGTCATAGGGATCGACGTAAGCCTGCGTGGAAGGAGGTGTTGCTGATCTCCGATCAGAGCCAGAAGAAGAAGTGGCTAGTGGTTGTGCAGGTGGTCTGGAAGAAGTTGTTGCCTGTTTTCTAGGCCGTTTCGAAGAAGTGGACCCACTTTGTCCAGAAGGTGTGGCTGATCGCTTTCTAGATGAAGGAGATGTAGGTTGTCCGGCTGAAGTAGAGGAATTATAAGTTAGTGTTGATGTGGCTAAAGTGGTTGCTGCTGCTGTTCGAGGTTCACTGGATGTCGAAGAACTGTCAACTGGTATTGTCAAAAAAAAAAGCTGCTAGATGATAAATCGGTTGTTGTAGCAGTTTCTTCGAATCCAGAAGAAGAACTACTCAATGGTCTGGATGCTCTCGATGGAGCAACAGCAACAGAAGAGGCTGCCACTGCTAGGCTGCCACTGCTAGGCTCACTCGTCTTGATGCTGCTGGAGTACCGGCTGGTCGTTTAGAACTTTTGGATCCTCCTCCTGCTGCTGCTGGCCTAGGCCGTATCTTACAGAACATGTTATACATATATATATGTGTGTGTGGAGACGTCGCTGTGGGCTGGAAGGCGGCCAGGCAGGCTCAATGGCTAATGTATTGGACCAGCAAAAGAGCACTTTGTATCGGGGGTCAAAGTCCTTGTCGCACATACTTAACCCGTTAGTATGGCCAACAGGTGTGCCAACTCGTAGGATCGTGGGATCGCGTGGGATCGCGTGGGATCGCGTGGGATCAACCTGGGGCAACCCCATAGCTAAGGGCACACCGCCTTGATTTGGTGCCAAAAATGAGCCGCACGCAAACGATTGACGCTCACGTAATCTGCATTTAGGCTGGCCAGTGGCGAGGGAGTGTTTCGGCGGTTGCATAGTCAAGAACTTAAGCGGCCGCGAGACGTTTCGGCCGCAGGATTGTGCGACAGGCTGGGGACTGCCCACTGTGCCGTCCACTGTGCCCACTGGGCACTGGGCCCATGATACCATCCCTCAGCGCAAGATTCTAAGTTGCCGGAACAAAAAAATAAACCAAATGATTAAGATCATTACCAATATCTGGTGTTACCTATTATGTCAGATCCCATTTATTTGCCCACGCCACGAGGCGTGGGCTCAGCACATTTTTGGGGCGCCGCACAGCGATTTCAGTTCGATGAGAGATGGAAATTTTGCTTATTTTTGGCAGACTCAGCCAATAGAATTGGCCGATTTTTGGCATTTCTGGTCTTTAAAGATGAGAATTTAGGACCTTTGAGACTCTTCTGGCCATGGCTGCTGACCTCATACAACTTCACAGTAGCTTCTCTTGCTGCAACCAGGACTCATCTAGGGCTTATTTGCTGCAATTGTGGACTATTTTTTCCTGGACTGATATACCGTCTGCTTGAGCTATTCTATACATTAATGGACTGGTATACCGTCTACACAATACAATGGATTTAGGCCCTACTATACAACAAAGCAACAACTATTACAATAAGTCAGGAACTCAAGATATATTAGATTAACGAAAGTATATAGGTAACAAGACACTCAAAAAAATGAAGGGTATAATTGAAATAAGACACAAAGGCAGTCAAACTACTGCTTATAAAACCACCTATGAAACTCAGCCTCCAAATGCTCCTCTCCTCTGATTGCTGCCAGTTGACGGTCTAAACGACTGGCAGCAGTAAACAAATCGACGTTGTCGTTGTTGGCTTGAATCTGAAGAGCATCGACCGCCTTCTTCCGTCTGTAATACTTTGAACGGTCCTTCTTGTTCAACCATTTCAACTTATAGGCTGTCACCAATGGAACCAGGTTCAGTTGATAGTCTCTAACGAGATGTGTCACGGACCGGATGTTCACAAGCCTGTACGTTGGAATGAAGCCAAAGGCTGTGTCAGAATTTGTGGCAGGCTCATCATCAGTGGTCTCCGGCGAAATGGCATTGACAGTAGCTGAAGCAGTTGAGTCGTTGTAAGTGGTGGAGGAAATATTGGAGGTATCAGCAACCGGATCCTGAGCAGTATTAACAGCAACGTCTGGGGAGCTAAGCACCCGGTACAAGACTGCTTTCATTTCTTGAACAAACTCCTTCGAATGTTGACTCAGAACAAGCGCAGTCTCGGCCTGTAGATTCTTGGTCACCTCTTGATAAGCGAGATGATAGTGGTCTTGCTGTTTCTTCAGTAGCCTTACGCCCTTACGAAGCACGGCAAGATGCTCGAGTTGTTGGGATTGTTCTCCGATTAATTCTGATTGCTGTTCTGATCTGTCAAGCATTTTCGTCAACGCACCTCTAAGCTCAAAGATGTAGTCAGTAACGGTCTTGTATTCAGCGTCGTTCAACACCTCTCTTTGTTCCACCCTCTCGGTAGAAGTGAGCTGGGCCATCATCTCAGTCGATGCAGTCTGTTCCTCTGCATAAGCTTCAAAGTCGGTTGACCTAAAAACTGGGCTCTTTGAAAGTAAATTGTCGGGAAACTCCTTTTTAAAGCTAACCATGTCTTGAATCAAGCAAAATCTAAGGTACTTCATGGTCTCCAAGAACTCTTTGAGAATAGTGTCGAGCTGCCCTTGGTCATTGTACCAATTCTTACGAGAGAACTTATCCCAAAGCTTGTCGACCCAAGGAAATATCTTTGACTGTAGAGCTTCAGAGGGCTCGCAGGCAGCCCGTGGTAGTCTAAACTCTCCCGTATTTCTGTACCCCGACATGACACTGAGGAACTGGATCGGTTCTGCTCCGATATAGTGCTCATCTGCCACACCGTGGGACCAACCACCTTGCCTCTCAATCTGCTCCAAGCTAACACCTTTGTAGAAAGCCATAGTAGCACCAGACTTTCTTCCTAGATGGGTATTTGCAGCAAAGTTTCTATGCGCGCCAGCAAAGGCCAGGGTGTTCCGGTACAAAGAGGATATGGTAGATTGTAGCATTCTAGTCTTGTAATCATTCTTAGGAAATAGTACAGCGCTGAACCAACTCTTCTTTGACTTTGAAAAGGGAGGCAAGCCGGCCCTATGGATGTGGAAACGGTAGAATAGAAACGCAGCAAGCGCAAACACAGGACAGATGAAAACGTTGGAATTTCTCGTGATGCAGACATATCTAATTTCGTTTGCCTTGGCTGTCTTTTCAAAAATCTTTCTGAATCTGATCAGCTTCACCCCTTTGTTCATCGAGCTTGGAACTCCATACAGATCGCCAACAGAAAGATCCGAAAAGTTGAGGGCAGTTCGGTTGATACTTCTCATCAAAGAAAAATGAGCAACAGCAAAGTCGGCCAGTCCCATAAACAGTCTGCCCTTTCCCAAAGTGGACGTTTTTTCCCATCCTGTACGCATGATCTTCTCAAAAGTGGCATCGTCGTAGAACCTCTCAAGTCTCGACTCCGTTTCAACAACCTCTGTTCTCGACTTGCCAGACCGTCTGCTACTTTCGATCTTGAAAATCTTGCTCAGCAGTGTGATGGTTTCACTGCCTAATTCCTGGCCAGTTCGTTGCTTGTACAGAGTGATGAGGTTGGACCTTGCCTTTCTGAGCGTCGAAACAGTAACCAGTTTCCCTTGAGTAGTTCTGTTGACAACCGATTCACTCATGTACCGAACAATCAACTGAGGCGTCACCTCAATGTCAAGGTCGGCTTTATCACTGCAAGCTGGTAGCGAAGCTCTGCACCATTCATAGTACCGGCGGCTTTCACCCTTGAAACTCCGGTTGGATTGAACATTGACTGGAGTGGCGGATTGTATGCGAATCTGGGTAGCTAGATCAGCGTCTGTCAAGTTGGAAGGTACTGTAGGAACTTTCTTTGGCACTTTGGGAGAAACCTTTTTGGTGGCACGGGCCTTTGACTTGGTAGCCTTTTTGGTGGAAGGAGAAGAAACAGTATGAACTATCGGAACTTGATTCAAGGCCGCTGCAGGGGTTTCAGTCACTTCGACGTCTTCAGAGTCTGGAGAACTATCAACAAACTGAACCTCATCGTCCTCGTCCTCGTCCTCTTCTTCTTCTTCTTCTTCTTCTTCTTCTTCTTCTTCTTCTTCTTCTTCTTCGTCATCTTCAAAGGTCCCATAGGAATAGTAGCTCTTCTGAGACTCGGAATCGTCGTTGTAGTAGGTGGCCTGATAGTCGTCTTCGTACACTATCTCGTTGTCGTCTGAGTAGTCTGACATGTTTTGATGTTTGATGAGTGCAAGAGACACAGTGAAGACACATAGTAATCCTTGATCAAGCCTTGTTAACCCATTTAAATGGTTCTGGCAGGCAGGTCTCTTGGTAAATGCTGTTGCATGAGCAAAAAAAGTGGGATGAACCTGTCTAACTTGATGCTGCATAATTGACCTTGCTTCAAGAAACCAGGCGCCCCTGGACTGCAAAATGACCTCTATATCATGTCATATAGTATACGTAATTGATTCTAGTTGCTATTCTGTTCGTTTAATGGCGTTATACGCCTTATAGTAAGGAGAATACAGCGTTCAAAGTAGTAGCAAGGTGATGAAAATAAGCCCACCCAAAGGAGCATAGCCTCCTTAAAAAATTTAAAAAAAAAAAAAGAATTGCACCGCCTGAAAAATTGCCCAGTCCAGAACAACAACTACTCGGTCGCAGGGGCCAACGTACCCATTTCCCTAATTGTGCTGTTTCTATGCCCTTCCAGACCGAATAACGACCGTAAATTGTATAATAAGGCAATAAAATTGGCAAGAGATTACATCTAGACCAAAATTGAATAGTATTTACTGCATACAAGAGGCTTAAAAGCGCAGACTAAATTCATGAATTTCCAGAAACTTTCCTCAAAAGAAAGACCTATTTCATTTTCCTGGAATTGTGTAGACTCTTGGTCAATACAACAGAAGTACAGTCATATGTACATCCCTACACTATATATATATATATATATATCTAAAATCTAATCTATTTTCGAAACCTATCTAACCCTCTTGGTCTTGCATTAAAAGTGGTAATGCTTTCGATAAGATCAATTCGAGAAGTATTCTTGATGTGCGACGATGCCATGTTGAGACTGTTTATTTTCTTACTCATGAAGTACTCCTTGGTCTTTCTAGTTGCGTTTTCCAATGCCAAGTCGTCATTGCCCTCATTGAGCGTCTCGGCAACATCTTCAACTAAATTAATAACAGTCTCCCTTCGATTGAAAGTTCCCCTTTGAATTTGCTTGTAATCAGGCACAGCCATAATAATCTCCTCCATCGGCGGCATCCCGTCAGCTCCCCTTTTCCATGCTGTTACAAAGGACTCAAATTCGGCAATAGGGTAGTTCTTGATTTTGTACTCTGCGAGGCTGGAAATTGTTTCATCGTCTAGTACCAAGACCGGAGGAGGCGCTGGATTATTACGCATTGGGACATTCGTCAATGACGACGGCAGACTGGTTGATTCGCTCAAAGACGTTGACGACGAATCTGTTTCCAGTTCATTTGTAGTCATTAACGATGACGACAGACTCGATGAATCACTCAAAGACGAGTCAGTCACATGGCTCATTGATGACAACTGTTCCACCATCCCCGTTGCCGGGATAGCAGCAGCACCAGCGGTAGTCCCATTCTGGCTCAGGTGTAGAACCCTGTACTTAATACCTCTAACGTCTATCAGCAAATGCTTAAAGTTCTTTGAGGTCTCCTTTTGACCATCCACAAGCTGCGATAGCAAAAGCTGCTGGTCCTTCTGGGACTGTGCCAATTGCTCAGAAAGATTGCATATCATTTTCTGTTGATCCTGCAACAGCTGCTGTTGGTCACGCATCGTGCGTTGCAAGCGTGACATCGAGACACTCAAATCAGAGATGCGGTTTTCTGTCTTTCTAAAATGCGTGGTCATCTCATCTGCAATAGCTCCTCTGGCATGAGCTAGCATCGAGGTATTTGCCTCCTTCAAGTACTCCTCTGTGACTTGCTGCTTCATCGAATATAATCGAGTGCTAACGTTGTGTATTCCATCCGTCAACCTGCATAATCCTTGCGACATGAACGGAGAAATTTTCTCAAAGTACCGCTGGGCAGCCTGCAAATCAACATCACTCTGTTCCTTATGCCTAGCAAGCACAAGCGTCTTGAAGTTCGTAAACGCTTCCTCTCTGAAGATCGGGTCGGCCTTCAAACACAACCCAGGGTACTGGTCAAGCAACACAGCAACGTCCTGCAAAAGAACAGGCCTCAAATACTTTAGCAAGTTGAGCACATTGCGAACATAGGACCTGTTTTCGGGAACGAGCGCTTCGTACTCCTCCACCCACGGCCATATCTGCTTCTTCAGATCTTCAGGAGGGTCCACATCTGCTCTTGGAATGAAGTACGACTCGTTTCTTCCAAACCCGGCCGAGTGACATATAAAATCAAGGGCCAAGTTGCTCACGTAGTGGCCCCCAAAAGCGTTCGAGGCCCATCCTCCAGATAACTTGATGTTTTCCACGTCCACTTGGGCATCCCGTGCCATCTGTGCTGCAGACTTTCTAAATAGGTGTGTCTTCTTCGGAAATTCAAGCTGGCAACTGGCGAATAGCTTTCTGATTAGATTCCGTTCGGTACCATAGACAATGTCAAACAATGCCCTAGAAGTCCAGGTGTACTCGGAAGAATCGGTGGCCAATATAATGGCGGAAGGTCCGTCTTGAAGCAACAAAAACAGTTCGATTGCAAGAGCTGCAACCCCACAAAACTTTGGGTCCCTGTGACGCAAGATAGCAGACTCTCGAAGATGCCCATTTCGATTGACCTTTTCATAGGTTCGGAGAAACGCCACTCCTGTCGGTGGGCTCACCACCCCGGAAGGTAGGGCCTGTGGCATGTAAACCGAAAAGTCCTCAAGTTGCAAGTTGATCTTCGTGACTGATCTCACCATGGTTTGGTGGCCCAACAACACAGACAATAAACTCTTGGTGAAACGGGTCTTCCTCTTCGGCCCTGTCTTTATTTTATCAAGTTTGTGTAGCGCCGATTCTAGGCCACCATGTGGCGACACTCCAAGTTGCTGCAAAGCTGACGGGTTGTAAGTGACGCAGCCTTGTACCCAGGCACTGTTGACCAACCTCTCGTACTCGCTCATGTTGTATCTGCCGGAAGTTGAGAAATTGGTCTTCAACCTTGAATCCGTCTGTCTTCTATGCTCGTGGGATTTCGTGATAATCGCCATGAGCGACTGGATCTGTCCATATGCCCTTGTTCCCTCGTTCATTTTCTTTCCCTTCACTAGTACATGGAGAATCTTCAAAGAGCCGAGTATCTTTGCAAAGTAATCGTCGCTTCGAAGTTGCCCGATAGAAACAAGAGTGGTTCTTTTCATATCCATGAATTCGTAGACGTTCTTTGCGTTACAGGCACTGTAAGACGGTCCGAAATGAGCACGAAAGTCATTTATAATCCGCTTGTAAGCTCTCACCGTGTTGGGCATCTTGGTTCCCACAACAGAACGTAGTGCCAACTCAAACTGTTTCTCAGAGACACTCCTCGACCGGGAAAACCTGAACTCTTCAATCAAGTCCGTGAATTCCCTACGGATCCGAGAAAGAGTCGGGTTCTCTAGCAGCAAGGAGGCGTCGGGCTGGTTGGCTTCTGTGGTTTCTTCTTCTTCTTCTCGGTCAAGAAAGCCTGCTTCCTCTTCCTCATCGTCTGAAGACGACATCTCGCTATTGTCAGTTTCATAATCTGAATCGTTGGAGCTTTCTGAATCATAAGGATCGACGTAAGTCTGTGGGGATGTACCCAAAGAAGAAGGTGATGTTGATCTCACTTGAGTGTTAGAAGAAGTGGCTGCTGGCTGTGCAGGTTGTCTGGAAGAAGTGGAAGAAGTGGTTGTTCGCTGTCTAGAAGAAGTGGTTGCTCGCTGTCTGGAAGAAGTGGTTGGCTTTCTACGTTGTTTAGAAGATGTGGTTGGCTTTCTACGTTGTTTGGAAGAAGTGGTTGTTGTTCTAGGTTGTCTGGATGCTGATGCAACAGGAGAAGTAGGTTGTCCTGGTGAAGTAGAGGAACTGGTAGCTGGTAGTAGTGATGTAGCTTCCTCTCCAGGTTCTCCGGAAGACAATGCAGATGCAGATGTTGCTGAAGAGCTGCCAGATGAAGGAGTTGTTGTAGCATTGACAGCTGGTGTAGGTTCTTCGAATCCAGAAGAACTACTGGCCAGTCGTCTGAGCGGTCTGGAACGAGCAACGGCTACTGCAGAGACTGCTGCTGCTGCTAGGCTCACTCGTCTGGATGCTGCTGGAGTACCTGCTGGCCTCTTGGATGCTGGTGCTGTTGCTGCTGCTGCTGGCCGAGGCCGTATCTTACGGAACATTGTGGGGCCGCCGATGTGGGCTGGAAGGCGTTTGGGCAGGCTCGATGGCTATTGTCCTGGACCCATATTCCACCGCAAAAGAGCACTTTGTCTCGGGGCCCAGAAGCCTTGTCGCACATAGTTAAGCAATTTGTATGGCAAACGGTGTTCCAAGTCGCAGGATCGTGGGATCAGCTGGGATCAACCTGGCGGTTCCCCATAGTTAAGGGCTCACCGCCTTGAAATCCAGGGAGGCCCGAATCCAAAAAGAGCCGCACCGCGTCGGTCGGCGC